>JAWPHD010016508.1:0-49455 GCA_037043455.1 Cyrtodaria siliqua
GCAGAAGTGCGTGTAACGTATATTTTCTTAAATGACAGTCGTACAATAACACAACCTTACCTTTTAGTAATATATAATGCCATGTGTTATTATAACTATGTACCTGAATAGACTGTTATTTATATAAATCATGATATGTACTATTGTATGCCATCTAGCCATGCCTTCCACAATTGTATCAAAAATTAATTATTGATGCTATGCTCATGACTCTTGTTAGGGTTATTGCATAATCAAGATTTTTCTTCTATTTTTCTGGAAAGAAATTCTAAATTACATATATTGTGCAGAATTGTCATTGAAAGTGCCCTATAAGAAAATCGTTTGCATGTGAAATATGTACTTTAAACAGATTTGGAAAGTGATTCATTTCTGTTGACCACTAGAATCCCATTGAAAGCGCCACAGTGAGATGGGAAGGGTGCATATGAATATACAGTACTTGTACTATCGAATATATTCATTTACATCTTGAACGTTCGAAGGATCAGTCTAGACTCTGATACCCGGTATTGCTAAGAAACTTTATGAATACGGACCCTGGTCTACGTCGTTCCAATCCAGTAGCGGATTGAACGGAAGCCAGGTGTTCAAGACCGCTCCCTTGATATTTGAAAAAAATGAAGAGAGAATGGATGGCGGGGACATCCTTTTGACAAATGCGTTGCAACCCTTTTTCAAAGACGTTAAAGACATAAGAATTAGGCTGTTATTATTTTCGCCCTCCATACCACGCCTTTAACGTAACATTCTAGATCCGCCAATGCAAACTGACGGACGACGCTCGGGATTATCAAGACCAATATGTGTGGTTTTAAATTAGAATACCACTTAAGCCGGTGCTAGAGAGAAAGAGACATGAACAGTCTCCCCTTTCAAAGTCTTTTCGATAAAACAGTCTGTTACTTTTCTCTTTCGGTTGTGTTTGTTGTTTCCAAGGGATTCTTTTTTTCAGTATTTTTTTTTCTTCAAATTTTACTGATGGTTTGCCTACACTAAATCAGTTTTAAATGAAATAAAATGGTATTTTACGTACCGTTAACGCATCATATTAGGTTAAATTAGGTCAGCAACCTCAGATGAAGATGCGATGGAAGTTTAAGATTCCAATCAAGCATAACTTCACCAGGGAGATAACGCGGGGCAAATGTTTGTAGCTCCAAGTCAAAATGACGTATTTATTGAGCTACCGATGCTTCTTAAAGCATTAAAATAATGTATATAATAAATATCAGTTATGCATTAAGCACAATATTTATGCATAATGTACGCAATGGGGACTGCTATCTGAACTGGACAGAAGTATTATGATTGGTTTAGTCTAATTCTTTCTGATCAGCGCTTAACACGGCATTCTGTACCTAGTATCCAACGTTAACGGATTTGTTTTTGCGACTTTTACATAGCTACTGCGTTTAATTGAGGTGCAGCCATTTTCTTATTTTTGAAAAAATGCCTTATCTGCAGGCTGTGTGGATAGTTACATAATATTACGCAGATAGTTACATTTATATTTGTTTTATGTTTACCACCACTAATTACGTGTAAACCTCCGAGGTGTAGTCGAATGTAGTTCCTATAATAAAAAATAATCCCTTCTTTTTTTGATGGAAATGGGTGTTATAAGTAATGGAAAACTGTCCAATTCTATTCGATTTTGTGGTTGTATGTATAAGAAGCGTATTAATAGGTTTTACTGGATCACTGATGATCATTTTCGACTGTATGCTTACAATTTATGAGCAATGAAAACAGTCAATCAGTGAAAACAGCTGTACCCTTGACCTGTTTAGTAAACAAACAAGAACTTTCTTACGTGTCTTGTGACCCCACATTTTCTGATGATTTTTCAAGTGGAAAATTACTTTTCATATGAACATTACACTGCTGCATTATCCACACTTGAGTTGAATTTGCATTAAATCATTAATATGTGACACGTTAACATTGGTGTCTATGGCGAAAATAATTAGTGGTTTCATTCGTCGCAAAATCAGTGCTGTGTTGGACCTCATTTTTCACAGAACGCATTCTTCACACGTGAGAAAAATGCGTTTACCATCTATTTATCATGTACCATAAAATCGCATTTTTCCACTCATGTAAAATAGCCTAAAAAGATAACAAATGTAGCCAAAACGCATTTTTCACATGCATTTTAATTAATAGCTATTCTCGTGCGGCCGCATTCTTCTCAGAATTCGAACGCATTTTTCTCATTACCTGCGAAATTTGCGTTTACCATCTGTTTATCATGTACCATGAAAACGCATTTTTCCACTCGCGTAAAATACCCTAAAAAGATGACAAATGTAGCCAAAACGCATTTTTCACATGAATTTCAATAAATAGCTATTTTCGTGCGGCCGCATTCTTCTCAGAATTCGAACGCATTTTTCACATTACCTGCACAATTTGCGTTTACCATCTATTTATCATGTACCATGAAAACCCATTTTACGACTCACGTAAATACCCTAAAAAGATGACAAATGTAGCCAAAACGCATTTTCACATGAATTTCAATTAATAGCTATTTTCATGCGGCCGCATTCTTCTCAGAATTCGAACGCATTTTTCACATTACCCGCGAAATTTGCGTTTACCATCTGTTTATCATGTAGCATGAAAACGCATTTTTCCACTCACGTAAAATACCCTAAAAAGATGATAAAATGCAGCCGACACGCATTTTTCACATGAATTTCAATTAATAGCTATTTTCGTGCGGCCGCATTCTTCTCAGAATTCGAAAGCACTTTTCACATTACCTGCGAAATTTGCGTTTACCATCTATTTATCATGTACCATGAAAACGCATTTTTCCACTCACGTAATATACCCTAAAAAGATGACAAATGTAGCCAAAACGCATTTTTCAAATGAATTTTAATTAATAGCTATTTTCGTGCGGCCGTATTCTTCTCAGAATTCGAACGCATTTTTCATATTACCTGCGAAATTTGCGTTTACCATCTGTGAAAACCTATCTTTCCACTCACGTAAAATACCCTAAAAAGATGACAAAATGTAGCCAAAACGCATTTTTCACATGAATTTCAATTAAAAGCTATTTTCGGGAAATTGTAGCAAAAGTAAACTTTAATGTGATAACAATTAACAATAAAATAGATATATGTCCGTCCATCCGTCCTTCCATCCGTCCTTTCGCCTATCTGTCTGTCTGTATGTCTGTCCGTCCGTCATTCCTTCTGTCTGTCCTTTGGTCAATCCGTCCGTCCCTCTGTCAGTCTGACTTAATGACTGGCTGTCGAAATGTCCTACTTGAAGAAGCGATGATGGGAAAATAATGACTACAAAAAAATACGGTGACGGTGACCGGAATAAGGAGCAAATCTAACATTCGACCTCTGGATTTGCAAGCTAGTTTTAAATGTTCAACATTGGATTATGACCCTGACCGTTAAACAAAATACCTGGATGTTGTACATGTGTTGCAACCCTAACGGTAACAATTGCACTAAAGGTTACAAAAAAGGCTGCACTAACTGTAAAAACTGCTGCGTTAAAGGTAACACGATTTTTGACCTGCACTAAAGGTAACAACCCTATGCCCTAAAGGTAATAACACATTCTTGGTACTTGTTTTCTGATTGGAAACTCGGCTATATATTTTTGCGAGAAACATAAGCCGCAATTAAGTTTTGATAGTAAAATGTATTGAGTAATTGTTATATTCATTTGAAAAAAGCGGCCAATTTCGAATAAACTTCATTTTTCAAAGAATCGAAGCTAATCACGTGCATCCAATGTCTGAAAATACCCTGACTGTAGCTGTCTCTCTTGCCTTTTTTATCATTATTATAATCTCAAGGCACGTTATTGTTGGTACTATATCGACGGGAAAATAAAGTTTATATAAGAATTGATTTTCATTTTATCAGCGTTTATGCAGTTTTAAACGCGGATAGGTTAGTAAATGGTAAGTTCCATGAAGCGCCATGTTTAGGCGTTTGTGCGGTTTTAAATGCTGGTAGTGAATGACAAACTTACCAACAATTGCTAAAGTACTTCATGCAATTTGTCATGTATTACCAGTGCTTCAAACCGCATAAACGCTGCAAAAAATGCAAATACATTTTTAATTAATCAAGAATCCCCTTATAATATTTGAAGTAATAAATACGCTGAAAGATGACTATTCTGGATGGTTTATAAACATTACCAGTTTCGGTGAGGATGCATTGCTTAAAAAGTTTTGTTTTAAAAGGACTGAAAGCAATTATGAACAGATGGGATGGTAAACCCAAAAACAATTAAAACAATGCAATCAAAATTATATTAAATCTGCAAATACATTCAATTGTACTCCTTTCCGTCATTTTTATGAAAATGTCTATAACACGGTCACGTTGGCTATATAGTTTTGTTTTGTAGCTTTTGTTCTGTAAATTAAAACTTATGATTCAAAGATTATTTAAAGCTATGAAAAGTGAATTTTGCGGGCTCTGATAACATTTTTCTTAAATAAAAATAATTCAAAGAAGCTGAAATCGATATAAACCATATTTGACTTAGAATGTATGATTTACACAACTTAAACAGCATGTACCTGTAGCCTTCGAAGTTTTCATAAAATTTCCGAAATCACAAGGTTGGCCATTTCGTTGATAATTCATTATTTAATTTGAAGCACTCACTTATGGGTGTATAAATGAATTCAAGTATCAACATATTGAATATTGAAAACTCAATCACATGTCATTAAAGCGCTATTTTAACGCATACATATTTTAAAGGGACTGAAGGCAATCTGAAAATTAACTATGTACTTCGCGTTTTATATCTTGATACAGACTCTATGAGGTCCTCTCCGGGAATAAGTTTAATAACAAGAAAATAGGTAGAACCGATGGATGCTCCCCGAAATGTATGCGCAATTTAACATATTGCCTTGTATCACCCAGCAATTTTTAATTTGCAGTCCCATAAGTAGTTTTTGACTTATGTTTCGGACTTACAAGTATAAAATTACAAAGGGCAATAACTCTAAATTTTAACGAAGATTGGTTGTAGATCTCTGCATTTTCTCTCATTGCCCTTTATACTGTTTGAAGTTTTATTGCAGTCTCATTAGTAGTTTCTGAGTTATGCTACGGACCTGAATTATACATATACACTTCCAAAGGGCCATAATTCCAGTTTGAATTAGATAGTGTTATGCTCGTGTGCTCGACACTTCCTCTCATTGCCCTTTATAACGGTGTGACGTTTTATTAAAGTCCTATGAGTGGTTTTTGAATAATGCTCCGGACAAGAATTGTAAGTATAAAATGACAATGGGCAATAACTCTAATTTTAATGAAAAAAGAGGTATAGCTATTGTGCTCTGAACTTCTTCTTACTGTCTTTTATCAATGTGTGAAGTTTCATTGCAGTCCCATTGGTGTTTTTGAGTCATGCTGCGGACAAGAACTACAAGTATAAAATTACAAAGGGCAATAACTCTAATTTGAATAAAGACAGAGTTACGGTTTTTGCACTCTGCCCTTTCTCTCATAGCCCTCTATCATTGTGTAAAGTTTCATTACAGTCCCATCAGTAGTTTTGAAGATATGCTCCGGACAAAAGTGGGACGGACGGAAGGACGGACAAAGCGGCGACAATATGCTCCCCCGAAAATGGTCGGGGAGCATAAAAACAAAATACATATAATATATGTAGAGTGGCAACGTTATATCCTTATATTTACTGGAATTCTGAAAGAACACTGTTGGACAGTGGTAGCTGATAAAAATACGGCAACATTTGAAAACAAGAGGACCAGCCGGTTTAAGGTGTTTATAATATTAAACGATAGAGATATTTTCACAAATTCGACGGAAGTCAAGTGAATGTTGGGTGTAGGTGGGGGTTATTGTTGGGTAGAGGGTATGGGGTGTCAGATTAAGTTGTCTTTTATTGGAATTAACATTATGAATAAGGTCAGGGAAGGGGAGCGGGAATAGTTCGGGTTTGGGTCTGGGGGTTGGGATGGGGGTGGGGGGTGGGGGTGGGCATGGGGGTGGACATGGCGTGTCAATGGGTGTGTGGGTCAGATATAGCTAGTTTTTTTCAAACTTATCCGAGCTTTTATTGATATTTATTTCTGAACACATTTGGTCAAGTTCTGATGAAAATAGCAGAAGATAGAGTGTAAACAAAGCAAATTGATCATGTTTAAATAATTCAAGGGCCATACCTCTGCTGTTTCAAGTTCGACTCTGACAGTTTTGAATTTGTCGCCGTTTTCATCTCTTCTATGACCGAGATAAATTAAAAAATAAAACATTTCCGAAAAAAAACAAATAAAAATAAACGGCGGGTGGAGTGGGGGTGGTGTTGGGGTTTGGGTTGGGGAGGGGGTGGCGTGTGGGACAAAGTGATGGGTGTGAGCCAGCTATGGTTGGTTTTCAAACTTGTCTTAACTTTTATCGATAGGAACATTAAATCAAATTTGGAAAAGATCGAATAAAAATGAACCTACAGTGTTAACAAAGCAAGACACGCTTTTCATTCAACCAATGGCCGCACACCTGCTGTTTCTGCACATATTTGGATGGTTATTGAACGTATACAAGCTGTCATTGATATAAACATTTTGGAGTTCGTAAAAGATCAAATGAAAAGTCTATATTAAATATGTATACAACAAAAGAAAAAACATTCCGCTTTAATAAATAACATATTTAGCTGAACACCCTGAATTCCCAATAAAAAGTGCACCAAGAATATGTTGTTACCTTTAGGGCATGGGGGTGTAACCTTTAGTGCAGGACGAAAATCGTGTTACCTTTAGTGCAGCTGTTGTTACCTTTAGTGCCGACTGTTTTTGTTACCATTAGTGTAGGTTGTTACCTTTAGTCTCAAAATTGTAACCTTTATTGCAGTGTGTTACCTTTAGTGCAGTTGTTACCTTTAGGGTTGCAACATACGTGACACATCGTCTCGTTTAATGGTGAACTATTAGGTAAACTTAAGATACATTTGATAGTTGAATAAGTCTGCTATTATTGCATTAAAAATAAGGCATATGTCGGGTAGCGCAGTTGGTAGCGCGTTGGATTGTGAATCCGGAGGTCGCGGATTCAATCCCTACCACCGCCCGGCAACGGTCACAGTGCTTTTTTCCGATGGTCTTTCGTCTCCTACCGGTGTTTCAAGTGGGAAAAGTGTAACCGCTTGCGATGAACCGAGATCCAAACAGGCACGACTGACTGCATGACCCTGATGCTAACGAATGGCCCAACAATAAATAAAAATCGTCCGTGTATGACAGTTTTGCCAATGCAAATTATATAAGAAACTTTGCTAAACTACGATACACTGTAACATTGATCGCAAACGGGAAAAATAGAATGTGTCGAAAGAATTACAGTGTTTGTATTGTTTTCATATTTGCCAGTAATCCTTCAGTGTATAATAAAGTCATGTACAGACCGGGCATTTATACCAAGGTAGTCTTACAACCCAAACAGTTTTCAGACGTGAACAGTTTTGACCAAAGCGGGGCTCAAACTAATGGTTGTGATGGGAAAGTGATTACAAACCAACGGTCTAACCTTTCTTTACACAAGTGTGAAAAATGCGTTTCTGTTAAAAATCGCCAAAAATAACCGAACGCATTTGTCACATTTGCAAAATGTGAAGAATGCGACCGTATTTATCACACATGTGTGAAGAATGCGTTCTGTGAAAAATGAGGTCCAACCGTGCTGATATATTAAACGTTTTTGAAACGGATTAGTCACAATGGCAAAAGTGACAGTGACCTACGGTTTATTTCTATATGTTAGGCAATTATGACTTGACGCAGTGTCTTCGTTTGTTAACAAAACACAAAAAACAAACAATTGTTTTTAAAAAAAACAAAACCCCAAAACCCCAAAAAAACAACAACTTTACTCGGTTCTTATGGTTTACAGCCTCTACCATCTGCCATTATTATAGAGGACTTTTTGATCCCCATAAGATACAGTTTCCACAGTGTGTATTGTTTGCAGGTTCGTTAATTTTATTAATAAGTATATGGCTTATCAGTATTTATCTTCAGACTTAATTAGAGAATCATGAGCATATTAATCTTTTTGTTGATTTAAACATATTTTATTGCCAATATTTTACAGACAGAAAAATATTCACATATATATACTATATAAATATTATAATGACAAATGGGTCTGGTAACAAGTTCTACCAACATTAGTTTAAACCCTTCCCAGTTAACATCTTGAAATTGCAATGTGAATAGCTGAGTGAAATAAATTACAATGGCAAATAATACATTGAGAGAGAATGACGAATAGTAAACAAAACAAATGAGAGAGAGAGAGAGAGAGAAAGAGAGAGACTCCTAATCTTTAAGTTTCAATCAGTTAGAAAACATGAACGCTTTCATATTACATCAACTGCTATAGCTCTAACACCTTGAGATATGTAATAACAACAACAACAAACACACTACCATGGTGTAGAGTGTCGCAATGCGTCGGAGAATCAGACATCTATGTAAACCTATGTGTTTCTCGAATAAATGTTTGAACTGCTTCGAAGAGGGATTTATTTTCCCTGTCAGTTATCTGTTCACGACCATAAAGGAGTGTGCTTACATTTAACGGATGTAAATGGCGAGTAGACTGAAACGGATGAAGTCGATATGCTGAAAATGTGTTACATTTGAAAAAATAGTGTTCAGCATCTTCTACTTCACAGCAGCACTCGCAAGTCGGGGAATCTTGTAAATGGTTAAGATATTAACCGTTATTGAGATTGCTACAAAAAATCCTTATTCTGGCATGTAAAATGGCAAATAATCTTTGTCCACATAAGTAATATGATGGCTCTTTTGTACCGAACAATACAGATGTTAATAGTCTTCTCCGAAAGATTGCGATACTTTCAGAGTTTCGTATTTCTATTGGCAAGTCATTCCATAGTTTAAGAGATTCCATAGTTTAAGAGTGGAAGGAACAAACATTTTATTGTATATTTCAGTTCTCCTAGCAATAGTGGCGTAGTTATCGTTATTTCTGAGATTGTATGCGCTAGCATCTCCAACTAGCTGTGGGAAAATGTTTGCACTGTCTTTTTATTGACAGGAGATGATATACTCTGAGTCTGAATTCGCAAAACTTATTAAGTAATTGCTTTATATTACAAAGTCTTTTTTGTTTGTTTTTTTATATTTTGATTATGCGCCTGTTTTGAATTGTTTTTTTACGTTTTTGTACATGCATATGTAGCTATTCACATGGCATTTTCTGTTTACATTTTACACTTATTTTCACTTGCCCATAGGCTCACATTTTGCGGCAGTGAACGACACGTCCAGGTGCATTATGTGACTGTTTGCTGGATGCTTTACACTACCTTACGGGTTCTCATCTATCTCAAATGGACGTGATGTGGAACATTTTGCGTTGTTCGTTCTTATACCCAGTGTTGACAGGGCGTTTTTGTTTGCAGTCTTTCTTAACACAGATCTTGCACTGTACAAATAGTTTAACTCCCCTTTGCGATGAGAAGGATTGTGACGGCAGGGATGTATTGCGTATTTTTCTGCGAGCATTATTGTCTTTTTCGCAGCGATGTGTATAAACTTCCATTTGTATTGCCCACTTCTAACCTGCGCTGGCATGCATATGGATATACATATACTTTTGTGTGTGCCAATTTCTTTTGTAAGCAGTTTTGCTTTTCCGCAGCGTATGTACTTTGTATTATTGCCTCCTTTTAGCATTATTTCTTTAATGCCGTGTCTTCTATGTAATTACATACATGTTTTACCCCTATGGGCCTATGTTTTCCGGGACCATCATTGTTTTTGCGCAGCATTTGCATGTGTATACACTTCCCTTTTATTGCCCATTTGTAAACTGCGAGCAGTATTGCTTCAGCGCAGAATTTGCATAGTGTCTTGTACTTTAAGTTTGTAGGTCGTTTTTTTTTCTGCGAGCAGTTTGCTTACGCAGCGTTTACAATGTGTACAGTATACACTTGCTTATATATATTACCCAGAGGGTCTATTTTAAGCGAGCGTTCTTGATTTCTCGCAGCATTGGCTCTTTACATATTCCGTCTGTTATGCAAGCAGTTTGCTTATGCAGCGTTTGCAATGTGTATACACTTGCTTATTTATATTACCCAGAGGGTCTATTTTCTGCGAGCGTTCTTGATTTCTCGCAGCATTGGCCCCTTTACATATTCCGTCTTTTCTGCGAGCAGTTTGCTTACGCAGCGTTTGCAATGTGTATACACTTGCTTATTTATATTACCCAGAGGGTCTATTTTCTGCGAGCGTTCTTGATTTCTCGCAGCATTGGCTCTTTACATATTCCGTCTTTTCTGCGAGCAGTTTGCTTACGCAGAGTTTGCAATGTGTATACACTTGCTTATTTATATTACCCAGAGGGTCTATTTTCTGCGAGCCTTCTTGATTTCTCGCAGCATTGGCTCTTTACATATTTCGTCTTTTCTACGCAGTTTGCTTACGCAGAGTTTGCAATGTGTATACACTTGCTTATTTATATTACCCAGAGGGTCTATTTTCTGCGAGCCTTCTTGATTTCTCGCAGCATTGGCTCTTTACATATTTCGTCTTTTCTACGCAGTTTGCTTACGCAGAGTTTGCAATGTGTATACACTTGCTTATTTATATTACCCAGAGGGTCTATTTTCTGCGAGCGTTCTTGATTTCTCGCAGCATTGGCTCTTTTTCATATTCCGTCTTTTCTGCGAGCAGTTTGCTTACGCAGCGTTTGCAATGTTTATACACTTGCTTATTTATATTACGCAGAGGGTCTATTTGCTGCGAGCCTTCTTGATTTCTCGCAGCATTGGCTCTTTACATATTCCGTCTTTTCTGGGAGCAGTTTGCTTACGCAGCGTTTGCAATGTTTATACACTTGCTTATTTATATTACCCACAGGGTCTATTTGCTGCGAGCCTTCTTGATTTCTCGCAGCATTGGCTCTTTACATATTCCGTCTTTTCTGAGAGCAGTTTGCTTACGCAGCGTTTGCAATGTGTATACACTTGCTTATTTATATTACCCAGTGGGTCTATTTTCTGCGAGCGTTATCGAATTCTGGCAGCATTGGCTCTTTACATATTCTGTCTTTTCTGCGAGCAGTTTGCTTACGCAGCGATTGCAATGTGTATACACTTGCTTATTTATATCATCCAGAGAGTCTATTTTCTGCGAACGTTATTGATTTCTCGCAGCATTGGCTCTTTACATATTCCGTCGTCTTTTCTGCGAGCAGTTTGCTTACGCAGCGTTTGCAATGTGTATACACTTGCTTATTCATATTACACAGAGGGTCTATTTTCTGCGAGCGTTATTGATTTTTCGCTGCATTGGCTCTTTACATATTCCGTCTTTTCTGTCAGCAGTTTGCTTACGCAGCGTTTGCAATGTGTATACACTTCGTATTTATATTACCCAGTGGGTCTATTTTCTGCGAGCGTTCTTGATTTCTCGCAGCTCTGGCTCTTTACATATTCCGTCTTTTCTGTCAGCAGTTTGCTTACGCAGCGTTTGCAGTGTGTATACACTTGCTTATTTATATTACCCAGAGGGTCTATTTTCTGCGAGCGTTCTTGATTTCTCGCAGCATTGGCTCTTTACATATTATATATCGTTTTATATATATACCCACTATTAACTTTAAAAGTAACAAGAACATTATCTGTGAGTGTTTGCACTTCTTTCACGTTTTTGTATTTCAGATAATCAGTCCATATGGTCATTATGATAGCTTGAACGCAGCACGTTTCCATGTTTTCTTTCGTAGTCGATAGTAGTTTTGAAGATGGCCTCCCCCAAAGTGAAAGATACCTTTACATTTACTATATACAATTATAGTTCACTGCTATACATTTCAGCACTATGAGCTCTCGACAAAGACGAAAAACCACATTGCGTGCAGGGATTAACCAGACGGCAAAGAAACGTCGAAGGGAGCGTCGTGCACTCTCCAAAACCTCTGATGAGAGGTCGGGAGTTACCTCGCTAGTAAGGGCAGACAACCGGCAGGGGAACATGATAAGGCGAGGGGTCAGACACTCTCGTCATTGGACATACAGTCTATCACGTCGGCCATAACGACGTCACTACATAATGACATTGAGAAGATAGTGGTCTAATGGAGATATGCAACGCAGAGGCCCTACCACAGAGACTACTGCCACCATTATTCCAGGTGAACATGGAGACGATCAACAGCATCAACAGTTGATCTCAGATAGACCTCAGACAAGCCTGACTGGAGAGACTGCTACGAGCCTAAATCCAGGGAAACATGAAGACGTTAAACAGCACCAACAATGGAGCACATGTAGGCCTCCAAGTAGCTATGGTGTACCTAATAATCAGTTTTCCGCAGCCCTTCCACTGCACGTTTCTGTTTCGCTTAAGATTAAAGAAAATATTTGGAATAATGATTATGTCGACCTCTCCTCTGCCCTTTCAGAGCAGCACGACCTAATATTTCAATTCACTTTATCATCTTCGGGTATTTCTTCCATTACACCGACAAACCAAAAACGCTTCATGACGATTGACGCCTTTGCTACGTTTTCTTCAGTGTATAGACTGAAGTACCCAAACTTAGCTGACAACCTTGCCCAACTCCTCTACTGTTAGATCAATCGCAGCTGTCATAGGCAACTGGCACTATTACGATGTTACTTTTAAAATGCTGAAACTGTGCCACCATCTTTTTTACCCGAGAGATGTAGGTAGCTCCGTAAACGATAATATCCCACCGTACTACACACAGGTTTCTTACTCCACGATTGATGATGCAATCACTACGATTAAACGGCTGGAAATTTATACATTTATGGCCAAAACGGATATTGATTCCGCATTCCGTATAATATATATCCACCAAATGATTACGAATTGCTGGGATTTTATTGGGAAGGGAAATATTACTAAGATAAAACATTGCCAATGGGTGCAGTTTCAAGCTGTCATATTTTCGAGAAGTTCAGTTTCTTGCCCAAGTGGATAGCTTCTAGAGAGTCCGGTTGTTCAAACATTGTGAAGAGTTTAGATCATTTCCTTCTCTTAGCTTCTTCGTACAAAGAAGCGTTGGCTGCGCTGACCAGTTTTCAAAGCTTATGTACTCAGTTAGGGATGCCGTTGGCATCAGATAAAACATTTAAGCCCGACAAAGTTATGATTTTTGTGGGCATCACTTTAGATTCAACTAGGATGGAAGCTCGCCACCTAATAAACTTGACAAGGCTAGATGTATGCTTACTCCCTCCAAAGGAAATCGTCTTGCACTTTACAGAGTTTACTTTCTCTAATTGGATTTTTGATTGTAATTGGAATGTGTCTGTTCAGTGGTGAGACCCGGTCGAGTTTTCCTGTCGATGGGGGTTAAGAAGTGACATCTCCATGTTAAACTCAATAAAGGGGTTCAGGCCGATATAGAGATGTGGCTGAAGTTCGTAAATGATTTTAATGGAAAGTTTCTTTCTTAATGAAACTGGGTTATATAGCGATAGCCTCCGGCTTTTCACGGACGCCGCTTGTTTTTTTGGGTACGGGGCTTTTTATAATAACAATGGTTTAACAGCCCATTCCCGGTGTCTATATCCCAATGTCGTGGAGGGAGGATAATATTACGTTTCTAGAACTATATCCCATTGTGCTAGCAGTGCTAATCTGGGGCCGCTTGTGGCACAACAATACGATTAATAATATGGCGCTTTTGCCCATACTTAACAAACAATCTTTCCTGAATTATGTACCTAATTCGGTCTTTAGCACAATATCCAATTCGTGGCGGAACATATTTTAGGTCAGAATAATGGTATAGCGCCGCTGAGCGACCAGTACCCCACACCCATTCCCGCAGAATTAATACCGGTCTTTTGCACGGAGTTGAAACTCTTTAGACGCTTCGCAGGCTCCCGCTACGGTCAAGACATATAAAAGAGCTTGGGCTTTGTTCCGTCAGTTTTGCGCAGACACATTCAATCTACAATTAAACCCCACAGTGGCAGTTTCCGCGATAGCCCTTTATGATTCATATTTGCATTGTCAACACATGTCCACCAAGACAAGACAACCCTATCAGCCGTTAGTTACATTTATAAGATAGCACATGTTTCGGACCCTTCTTCAGATTTATTTTTTATCACTCATTTGGTCAGGAGCACACAAGATTAGAACCTTATGACCTTTCTTTACTAATCACGATCGATATTTTAAACGCTTTGGTTAATTCGTTAGATAATGTCACGCTGTAATTTTTTCATCGCATTTATTCAGGGTTATGTTTCTTTTTGCGTTTAGTGCCTTTGCGCGATGGGGGGGAACTCATGTTTTCCAAATCTTAATGTGAATCCTCGTTATTTCAGTTTCAAGACGTAACGGTGTTATATACCGAGGGTAAACCGTAAACTAACGCGGGTCAATGTTTGTAGCTTCAAGTCAAATACCGTATTTACTGAACTACCGATGCCTCTTAAAATATTAATATAATGTATATAATAAAATCAAGTTATACCTGGACAAGCATGTGGTCCGTTACACAACTGATTCTCTGTGTGGTCTCCTTGACACTCTCTACCGAACTGTGATGGCGTCGGATTCGTGCACGTGCGACGTCTTGTCGTCAAGCCAGTACCGCACGTGACACTGCACGAGTCCCATGACGACCAAATGCTCCATCCACCATCTTACAAAACACATCAAGTAACTCGTTAAAGATTCTACTAGTACATAGACTACCGTCGGAAATGGAAGACGCATTAAAACCTTAAGCTAATCCAGGACAGACCTCTATATATGTGCTGTGATACATTTAAAAATGCTCTAGGATATTTACGTAAATGGAATTTAATTGTGATATTCCGGTAACTAGTTAATTGAAAAACAGAGACATGAAACTAGACTTACTCTTACTCTTAATGTGCAATTGAAGTCAAAATAGAAAAAAATAAACAATGTTTGGAAAAGTGTCTTATCTGTTAGAAACACGGAAATGGTTGTAAAACATGTCATGACAACCGATCTTTCAGAAACGTCAAGAGTCAGTGTTGCTTCTCAAACGAATAGCAATACAACTATATATATGAATGGACGGTTCGACGCACATTATTTATAGTATGCTGAACGGTTAAAGAGGATGCAGTACTTCCTTCGGCGAATAATTACCCATTTATCTAACAAAAAAACAAACCTCAACAAAAAAAATCGTTCTTCTGCATAGCTGGATAATTCATCTATATAATCTTGACGGTTATTTTCTTATATTTTTACGGCGAACTTTCGCAAAAATAAGCTAGTAAGTTAATATAATTAAACTGACTTATACTATTATTATTATTGTTATTATTATTATTATTATTATTAGTAGTAGTATTATAAAAGAGAGTTATACCTGGACACGGATGTGGCCCGTTACACTGCTGATTCTCAGCTGGAAGTCCCTGACACTCTCTCCCAAACTGTGATGGCGCAGGGTTATTACACGTGCGACGTCTTGTCGTCATGCCTGTACCGCACGTGACACTGCAAGAGTCCCATGACGACCAAATGTTCCACCCTCCATCTTGAAGTTAAAAAACACACACAGTAACGGCTTAAATTGTTTTTATGAATATTGCGTTCTGCTCAACCCGGGGCTAGGGGGCGTCAACGGTAGCTAGCATATTTCACTACCGTTCATGAACAGTCACAATCAAACCGAGACTGCAATATTTCCTTACCAAAGGTTCACTTTTATACTCTCTTAAATATCCTATTACATAGCCTATCGTCGGAAATTTAAAAAGCAATACAAATATAGCGCTCATCGAGGACAGACCCGCCATAAATAATATGCTATGATACATCTAAAGAATGCTTTCGGATTTTTACATGTATGGTGTTTAATAGTGATTCCGCGGGAATTCCGAATATATATATATATAGATGAGAAAAAAACATTTATACAGTGCTAAAGTTTATAAAACCCCAAGCGCTTTCGGCTTACGTCTTCATCAGGAGTACACAAACACGAAAAGAACAAATACGAAACAAAAAAACACTAAAATACACGGCAGTTTAAATAAAACTCTTTAAAAAACAACTGATCGTTTTGCAGTGTTGCAGGGACTGCTGTTGCAGGGACTGCTTACTTTCTAACTTTGAATAGACACTCTGGAGCCAAATGTGATACTAATAAAAGAACATATCTGGTTGGATGAGGGTAAAACTGTACGCTGACATTTAGATGCGCTAAATTTATATGATTATGGACCCAAGTAATGTTAATTGGAAAAACAGAAAAATTAAACTGTAAGTAGAACTACTGGAGTTCATGGCATAAGTATAAGAACACAGAAACAGCTCAATAGTTGATATTCTTAAAATTGAAGGTTCAGCACATGTATATATTCTGAAAGAAAAACGTTTAGCACGGTCATTTGCATATCTAGCTTAAAGAAACTGAATGTTTATTTTATAATGTGAAGCATTTTACAACTTTGGCATCATGTCAGAAGGTATTCTTGTTTTTCACTTATTATGTGTGATTCAAAGTAAGTATCAGAGTTATATCCAATTTAATATATAAAACAACATTAAAAATAAGAATATTATAAAGAACAGGGTTAAACTTTATTAAATAAATATTCTGGGTTTCGAGTGATAAAAAACGCGAAAACAATTGACATTAACTTTGTCATCATAATGAAATTACGAAATAAAATTTTAAATTTCAAAATTATCTCCCTTTATATTGAAATAAGAATGAAATTATAATTTCTGTAAAGCAGGTAAATTAAAACATGTTGCTACCTTTTTTCGCAGATATCGTTTAAAACTAATGTCCTGCATATACTTGTTAATTATGTTAATTATATTCTTAATGGCGGCTGAAGCACATAGCATTGAGTCTGCTAAATGACATTTACCATGTTATTTATGTGTTAAACTTATTTCTTTTAGTATATAACTAATTAGGCTAGGGCATTTACAGCTCAAAGGTGTCCGCCGGAAACAAATTGCAACAGAAATGGTTTCAACATTTTTATAATCGCCGAAGTGCACTGAGTAACTGAAAGTAAGTCCTAAAGGCTCGGTGGCTAAAAGTTGCAATTCGAACAAAATCGCTAAAAACTGGAATATTGCTTTAAAACATGATTATCGTTGTAATATTTAAGAGATGAAGCTTTTGAAAGTCATGTTTTATATTATATAAAAATAAAAATTTAAAATGAATACAATTGGTACATCTTGATATTTTTTGGGGAAATCAACAAAAAGCACAAAATCGCTGATTTATAAAAAAAATTACATTTAATACAAAACAAAATATAAGTTTTATAATACTTTCATCATTTAAAGGTGTTATCATCTACACATACAACATTTCAAAAAAACGTTAAACCAAATTGCTGAAAATTAAAGTAAGTACAATTCTCATTGCAGCAGATGGAAGATCAACCTTTTTAAAGTTGTCTACTAGTATTTCATTAATATACATGAAAACAAATATTTGAAATGAGCAAAATGTAAACATCTTGACATTTTTGGGAACATATGACAAAGCATGAACACAGTTGGATGGTTTACTTATTAAGACAATTTAATACATACTTAAGACATAACAAAACACACTTTTCTTTTTTTTACATTTTTTTCACAGATGTCCTGAGGAATAGAAACATGTCCCTAAGGATCAAAGATTGATTAGGAAATGTCGTTTTATTTGGACCAACAGACGCAAATTGAAAACAAAATCGCTGAAGAAAAGTATATCACGGTCCACATAATCATGCATGTTTTTTATTGTTATGTATAGAACTATTGATTTTGTATCATGCTTTTATATACACCAGCCTAAAACCTATTTTTGAACTGTGTTGGTCATCTGGCCTTGAATTCACCAACCATTCTTGAGAATATTCTTAGACTTAAGCCGAAGTATGCAAATTTCAATCACACATATTTCTATAAGTTTTAAGGATAAACGTTCATAAAAAGCTGCTATGTATATATGATAAATACTAATCAATAGCAAGTTCATACGATTGTTTATCTATGAAGGTCATGGGAATATGTGTGAGTCAAATTTTAGTACTTTAGCTCAAGTCTAAGAATAGTCTGAATAATGTTTGGTGAATTCCAAGCCTGGTGTAACGCTCAGGTCTACAAGAGATCCTGAACGTTATTTATGCTGCGAATATAGTAATTATGCTTAACAGTATAAAAAGCAAGTTTAGCTCTCATTTGAATTATAAATGCTTACTGGAACTATTTATCTGGAACTGAAATACGAACTTGCTTGAGAGACATGCCTGCTGAAAGAAAGAAGCAACAGACGCAGATACCGCTATAGGAGTAACACAGCGCATCGTGAAAGATATAATCTGAGTGAAGGTAGTTGAAGTATCAATTACTTCGAGCTCCCCACTCACCTCCCCGCCACCTGGCCCCCAAAGAGAGGTGAAACCGGGAACGTGTCATACTATCAAATTGATTTTTATGGTTCTTAAACGTGCTCGGAGGATAACCGGGATCGCACTGTTTCCGTCCCCATTCGACCGACGAGGATACGGGATGTTGTTCTTTGCCCAAGGAAACACCGAAAAATAACAGTTGTGCCAGTGAGGCTCGATCCCATTATTTCCGGATTCAAAGTTAAAAGGGCTATCCACCGGGCCGCCGTAGCCCCCTAAATGACACACCATTTACAGTAAACATTAATGGTGACATATTCAAATATGTATCCAGGTAATGGTTGCTTCAGCATTTCATTGATGGATTCGGAAGCACTCTTCTGCGTCATTAAATCATCTAGTAGATTACATAGACTTCCTTGTATGGTAATATATTGTGAATGCATGGGAGTTAAATCTATGCAAATATTTTTTTTATCAACATTCATCAGATCAAAATGTACTATTATGTTATTGATATTATCAAGTGCGTCTACCGCTTAAAATACTTGTGTGACATATACTTATTTCCGGTCTGAGTTTTCTTTAAAACTTCTTTAACTTCTGAACTTCTGAACATCTCTCAACCCATGAACACTAATAAAATAGAATAATGCAAGGACCCTGTCAAGTTCAGCTCTTTTTTATTTTAAAGAGAAAATTATTTTTCATATAAATTATCCTGTGCTACTTATTTTCTGTAGCTCGACACATCTTTAGATCTATGAAAATGTAATAAAACATTGTTTTGTGTTGTATACATTATGTTAAGTTTTTCAAAATATATTAACTTGTTTGCATATTTTACTGGATATAACCCGCAAAATATCAATATATATATACATGTACTAAGTTTATTCCGAACATTTCCCTCGTATATTGACCCCCTCCCACACGTTACCACCCGCCACCCGAACACCTCCCGCTATATGCAAGGATGATTATTTAAAAACATATTCCAGTTTTCAGCCATTTTAATTTAGTTAGATCTTTAGGTCCCCAAAACGGCATTTGCAAACACTTGATCGTTTGAATTGCTTTTCTTTGCTCGTGGCATCTTTAAATTAATAACAATACAATAACAACGTCTGTTTTTCAAGAGCATATTAAAATTTCATAACTATTCCAAATATCAGGGATTTTAAGGCGTGTTTCTCATTATTCCCAAACATTTTTTATATAATAGACAAATTTGCAATGATAATCAATTTTAAAACAAGTATCCAGTTTTCAGTTATTTTGTTTCTCAATTTTCAACTTTTGACCCAAAAACACACACGATATTTCTAGCCTCCGATCATTTAGGATTTCTTCTGTAACTTAAGGTCATCTCGTCAATTATGAACACGTTTAACCATTTATATTGCAATTTGTTTAGGGTCAAACTTATATTCTCTAGCCTAGCGTTCAGCTTAATGTCATATAATTTCAACAAGTATATTCAGATGTGAAAATAATTTATCTCAGATGTACAACAATTTCAGCCTGAGATACTCGTTTTTAAATCCTGTACGACACCGGTCACACCCAGTACAAAAGTGATTTTAGACAATTAATGACACTATGTGGACTTGCCAAGAAGTTTGTGAAGCACTCATTTTCCTATTAGATAGTATTTTCGTAGATATGGAACTACCGTTGTTAGGCAAATTGCTTGTATCGCTATGGGTACGAACTGTGCACCTCTTGTCGCATATTTGTTCTTGGATTGCTATGAAAGAGATTTCATGTTGAGTCTTTCATCCGATACCCAGGCAAATGTAATTGAAGCCTTTAATGACACCTCTCGGTATCTGGATGATATATTGATCATTGCCAATCCTTTCTTTTCTATTATGGCTAATACTATCTATTCTTAGGAACTTCAACTCAACAAGGCTAACATTTCTGATAGTGTCGCTTCTTTTCTTGATTTACATCTCTCTATTGAAAATGGCGAAATAATTAGTAAAATCTATGACAAGAGAATTTTGATATTGTTAATTATTTTTTACCTAGATGGGTGTATTCTCCGAGCTACTTCTTATGGGGTCTATGTTTCTCAAATTATTCGTTTTTCTAGAGCTTGTAGTCGTGTTGAGGACGTTTATATTCGTTATATTTGTATAACTAAAAACATACTCCAGCAGCGTTACCGTTACCATACAATTCAAAAAAAAATTGCAACATTTTATTATCGCAACCCTCATCTACTTTTAATATATAAAAATAATTTAAAACTCTTCTGCGACAAGAACTATCACAACCTGACTTCAATGGTGATGCTATTTACAAACTTTTTAAGTTCATTGGTCAAAATCACTTTCATACAATCTTTATCAATCGTATTAAAACGTTTATCAAAAGAGGTTATGGCCCTATCATTTTGCAACGCATTGCATGTCTAGTGGTTAATCCATTTACAGTTCGCCACTATGCTTTTCACTTTGATTGTGCAAAAACCGGACAGATTGTGGACCCTATAGTGACGTCTACCTAAATCCTCATAGGATGGTATCGTTTGATGTTTGTCTTAAATCTTGTCTTGCTAAATCATTGAGTACTTGCTTTGTGACTTTCTAGGCTTTTTTTATATTATATATAGATGATTATTTATGTGTTTTACTTATATTGCCTATTAATGCTGCCTTGTTTGTTAGAGAATATAACCTGGGATATCTTTATTTACACTGTTCCGTTTTATTGGGATGTAGTAAGTGTAATAGTGTAAGAGTGAGGTTTGGTGCACCCTAGAACCTAGAACCTTGTTTAAACCCCAAGCGGCCTTTTTTTGACACTGTTACTCGCCGGTAGCCCTATTGTCGACCATGTTTATGTTTGTGATGTCATATCTTGCCTTTTATTAACCAGGTTTTCCTTTGAAAAAGCCTGATTATTAATTTGGCGTATGTCGTTTGACGGGCCGGCGGCGTCAAACCTATGGTTTCCTCTCCATAACTTTTGTTAGGAATGAGGTATTGCGATGAAACGTGCAGGGTAGGTATAGCTTATATGCAAAGGAAGGCTGGGATTTTATTTGAAGACACTGGGTTCAAGATCAAAGTCGCTGTTACTAAAAAATAGAAAGATGGTTTCTGCTCTATAACTTTTGTTAAGAGTGAGGTATTGCGATAAAACCTCTGCGTAAGTAGCTTATATGGAAAGTAAAGTTGAGTTTGCAGTTGGGGTCACTGGGGTCAAGGTCAAGGTCACTGTTGCTGAAAATAGAAAAATGGTTTCCACTCGGTAACTTTTGTTATTAGTGAGATATTGCGACGAATCTTGCTGGGTAGGTAGCTTTGATAGAAAGGAAGGATGGGATTGCATTTGGGCCACTGGGGTCAAGGTCAATGTCACTGTTACTAAAAATAGAAAAATGGTTTCAGCACAATAACGTTTGTTAGGAATGGGGTATTGCGACGAAACTTGCTGGGTAGGTAGATTAGGTGAAATGAAGGATTGGATTACATTGGGAGGACTCTTCTCAAGGTCATGTCACTGTTACTAGAAATAGGAAAAACGGTTTCCAGGCAATAATTTAGTTAAGAGCGGATATTGAGGGTGAAACTTGGTGTGTAGGTAGATTATATTAAAATAAATATTGGAACGAAACTTTGTAGTAAGCTTATGAATAATCTGGTTTTCGTGGAATTACCACGTTTGTTGTTTATCTTTGTAGTTGTTTCTGTACGTGTTTGTGATTGACCGTGATCCTTGAATGCTACGTTTCCTGTTCGACTTTTATATCCACTTTTACAACTGCATGATAGGAATTAATCCGGTCTTAAACTATTATACTTATGAGCATGCACAAAAAATAACGACATGCTCCATATTATCATTGCATTATTTCAAGATAACGTTTAGGAACTTTTTAATACGTGAATAGACATTTTTTTTCCTACTTATAGCATACAGTTTATGTATGCGTTTTGGTTATTCGTTTCAATAGGAAACTGTTTACACTCACCCCGCCCCGTTTTACAGCCACATTTAAGTAATGGCAGCCATATTGAAAGCGGCAACCTGAAACAATTTCTAAAAAAATAATTTGCCTTTAAATTGTCATGTTTGCGTCAAGGCAACAAGAAGGAAACATTTTCCACTGCAAACAAAAACAATAAACCCTTAAATCATTGTTTATGTAATATAGGAACAGCGTGTGGGGAGGCAACTGCCTGTCCGAAACAGGGATGAGCAAAAGCACGTCGACTCTAGAGATCGATTTGGGGGCTTTAAATTTACTACAAAAATCAAACTTGTTCATTATAGTTCTACACAATTACAATTGCATTAATGTAACACCAGCGGCCTTTTTAGGCCTTTTTAGACAATGACCGTTTAAAGGTGGTGCCGATATTGTCAACCATTTTGTCATTATGATATATAGCACTTTAATTTTGTTCTGTTTTGACCTCGTGTCAATATGTTTGATTGGTAATACATTGTGTAAGTTTTTTTTATAAAGTTCTTTACTTATAAACAAAATCATTGGCTTACAGACAAAACCATTTGTCACAGTCTGCAAGTAGTTTTTGTCGAACCCGTTTGCGGATCTCGACTTGGCTGTCACAATGTCGTCCGGGGTGTATGTTTGTCATTTATTAATATCTCCTTTGTTACTTGCGTGATTTTCAACAAACTCCACCAAAATGTGAATCCAATATAACATTTCTGCTAAATAAAAGTCAGGTTCGGTCTCCGCTAAGAGAAGTGGTATCTTGCTTGTTTCTTGAGGATTTTCACCAAACCTCACTAGAATGTTTCTGATATGCATATAACACCATTTGCGGAATTTCAAGTCAATGTGACCTACTTTCGAAGAAATATAGGTCACGTTCCCGGTCTCCACTTATGCACTTATGAACTGAATTTCACAATCCCTAACGAGTTTGCAAAATATTAATAAACGGAGCTTGTTGATGCTAATGCAATAATATAACTTACTGTCAGTATACTCCGCCAATAGGGCAGAGATATCTAAATAATGGCGTTATATTAATTGATCTTACACCAGTAATTAGATATCTCCGCCATATTGTTGATGTTGGAGTGTATTGACAACAAGTCGTATTATAACCAAGTTGCACGTGCATTTTTTTGTCAGAGGCATCAAATTGATTGACAACTTTTCATACATTATGATTTTGTAATTAACTTAATAGATAACTCATGATACTATTTATCGTAATTTATGATATCGTATTCACTCAAGACATTTAACCAAGCTTTCCAAACCACTCCCCTATACATATATAGTCAAGACCTGAAATTCAAGATCATTCAAATTTTCGCGTATTTGCAAATTAAAAATGTCAAAAACAGTAAAAAATGCGCCATATCCAATACAAATACATTTTGTACATGTATTAAATCATTTTAAAGTATATTGTTTGTTTGTTTTCTTTGTTTGTATTTTTTTTACGTCATTTTCAACACATCTAAGGTTATATATGACGGTCGAATTGTTTTGTGGTGGAGGCAGACCACCCACTTTTCGTGGGTAGAACCAGTACTGTACACCCTCCCGCCATCTGTAAGAATCGACAATTCCTCACATACAATTAAACTATTATTTACTGTATTTTCGTAAATTTTAATTATTATTTTTTTTATTGTTTTTTTTAAAGATTGTTAAGTGAAACAAATCGTTTTTATACGAATATGAAATCCAGAATATTAATTAAGTACGTTCTTCGTTGTGGTCCTTAAATTATTTTGAGGAGTATATATATATATATACACGTACAGTTTAATATTCACCGTCTTACATGCTTTACGTTTTAGTTACCGTGTACGTCATATAACATAACACTTAAACAACGGTTTTCTCATTAATTTAATTCAAATTATATAATTATAATATAGAAATACTAAAATATTTACCTGCACACGCTTGAACGAAACACGCCCTATCATCTCGTGCGTCTCCAAAACAATGGTCCCCGCCTAACGGAGGATATGGGTTAGAACAACTGCGGTCTCTACGCTGGAGGCCGATACCACAGGTTGTACTGCAGCTGCCCCAGGGGGCCCACAGACTCCAAGCACCATTGACTAAAGAAAGTTAAATACTTTGTTATTTATTATCTCATATTAGAGGGCGATTCGGGTAACACGCACCTTGTGGCTACTTTACCATTGGCTGACAGTTCTTCAGGACAGTGCCCGTGAATTCATCTCAGTATTACGTTTTTGTATTTACTTTCATTGATCAATTGTGCGAATGTGAAACTTTAAAAAATAGTTTTGGGTGTTCACCGAAATTTGACTTTAATTGTTTCTATTAAGGATTGTTTTTTTCATTTTTTATTTTTTTGCGAGGTTATCGAAGTATAACACGTCAATGATAGGTCACACATAGTATAAAATCGCGTCACTGCGCTACACGGTTTTATACAAAATGTGTGATCCATCATTGACGTGTTATACTTCGATAACATCGCAAAAAATGAAAAACAATCCCTATAATTACAAACTTACATCAATGATAATCTTTGCTGACCGTCCATTTTATTTCACATGCCCCAGTAACTCTAAATTAAAAATTATTTCAGTTGAACCGATGAGCCAAATCACACATTTTCAAATCTACTCCGCCCAAAGATATAACCTAGATCTTTACGTTTCCAAAAAAAAAACATGTTTCTAGTTGCGAGTCTGATTTTAGGCACTGCAGACCCCGGTCGAAAACCTTTTCCCTGATACGTTCTCTTTATCCCCAAAATGTCTCCCCAAACTCGTCGGAGTGCATCATTTTACCAGCGGAAAAAGGTTTGAAATGTCGGTTGTTCTTATTGATTGAGCTTTTAAAAATAACATGAATACACACAATCATCAATAGCGCTATGATTGTAATATTAAGCTAAAGTGTTTACCTTTACTGAGTATCTTAATCTGTATTATGCTGGTCCATACTGTTTATTTACTTTCGTTCGGTGAAGTTAACGGTTTAAAAAAGTGCCGTCATGTAACGTTTCGTTACGTCATCGTGATTAGGAATGAAACAAAGATACGAAACTCAGGCGCGTAGCCAGATAGAAGATCGGAAGCCGGAACCGTTCCATTTTTTTTTCTGATATAGGAAGCCCGAGCATACCCCGGACCCTTTTCGCCGCTCAAATCAAATGTTGGGCTTCGACTTTAGTCTGCGCCTGCGCAACTGGAACTATTTTATTTTGACGTGTTATTGAGAAATAACAGGACAATTTTAAGAATGACATCAGAATGCAGTAAATATTTTTATTGTTTGCAGTTTGTATTTATTAAGATATTAAAAATGTTGACAATAAGCAAAATCGACGAATGCGTTACAGGGAAATTTGAAAAAAAACACACAATAAAACAAACAAAAACTGGTGAATATTTTCTAAATTTACTAACTTTTAGTTGAAAGTTCGTTTCAATAAGATATTTGATGAGCAAATACGACGGATGCGTAACAGAGTAGTTGCCTTTATTATTAAAAAGGAAAGACAAAATCAGTATGTGTAGTCGGATTCGGATTACCACTTGGAATCATACTTCACACGTGTATATCTAGGATTACTTAGGTGTATCGCGTTTTAGAATGCTTGCTTGTGGTCAGACAATTTCTATTTTAGTTATTCCCCATATTGTCCATGTTTTTTGAAATCCCGAATGAAACTTCATAAGTAAATGATTTGATCATGCAGATATGCACTTTTCTGCCTAATAAAGGGGTGACCTATTAAATTTTGCTCTATTAGGCAATGACCAATAGCGCAAATCGATGCGGAATCCCTCGGCGTTTACTGTTCGTAACGTTATCTGACGTCATGCACGTAACGTTGCCTGACGTCATAAAACAAACAAAAAACAACAACATGGCGACGTCCTCGATAAACGTAACATTCTGAGAAATAGGTAATAATAGTAATTCATACAAAAAATGTGGATAATCTACATGATAAATAGAACATTATGTCAGTGCCTTTTACCATGTTTACTATCAAGTTTATAAGGCTCGGCACGAAAACGAAAAATGGCTCGGCAGAGCCTCGCCATTCGTCGTTTTCTAAGCCTCGCCTAATAAACTTGATAGTAAAAGGCACTGACATAATATTCTCTATATATTAGGTGTCGCATTAAAATTGTCGTCAGCTGTCGACACGATTCACAATTGATGTTTAACTTACCCGTAGCCAGTTACACTTGCAAAGGTCGAATAGTTTGTGTGCCTCTTTTCAAAATGGGCATTTCTTTTTTAAAGTGTCATTATCGAGATTTTGTCTTTTGTGTTAGCTATTCGAGGCTTTTGTGATATCGGTATGATATGCCTAATTTATATACATTTTTTTATGTTAGATTTTATACATGTATGCGTTTCGATTATTCCTCTCTATATTTTAGGCGGGGTCAACACCCTTGTTATAGTGACATTGCTTATTTGCAACGTTATTAGAAATACCTGGACATTTTTGTCGTTGACACGTTTGCGATTCCGTACTTTGACCAATGCAGTCCAGACCTCCGTGTGCTGGTGCGGGATTTGTACATGTTCGGAATCTCGTTAAAGTCCCTTTCTCGCAAGTGACACTGCAGTCAGACCACGTGTTCCAAGTAGTCCAATCACCGTCGACTTCAAAAACAATACTAGTGTTGAACATTGTGCTTACAAAACAACAATTGCATTTTATTACATAATTACCATGTGTTTAAATATACGTATCGTATTATCGTTTTTTAATTGTATAATTTAGAAATAAAATTGTCTATCTCCGGAGTTCCTTTTTCCTATCAAGCAATACGCCAATACGGGTTCATTTACTCAAAACTTGTCCTCGAAACCAAAAAAAAACATGAATTATATTACGTACCCAGATTGCACAGTCCACAGAATTTACGACAGACCGTTTTAGCGTGGTCAACATCAGAACATAGGCCAGTTAGTCCACTCACTCGAACACAGTCAAACGAAGGGTCATCCTCACACGATCCGTTAGATACTACTAATACAGTGGTAATACATACTTAAACGCAAGAATAGTTTTTGAAGCAGAACTGCATGCAGTTGAATATAAAAACAAAATATAATAAACAAAAGTCGAAAACTTTAGAAGCACAGACAGTGGAATAACTAGTTTGTTTAAAAATAAAATGAAAGAACTTCAGTTGAAATAAAATGAAAGAACTTCAGTTGAAATGAAATGAAAGAACTTCAGTTGAAATGAAATGAAAGAACTTCAGTTGAAATGAAATGAAAGAACTTCAGTTGAAATAAAATGAAAGAACTTCAGTTGAAATGAAATGAAAGAACTTCAGTTGAAATAAAATGAAAGAACTTCAGTTGAAATGAAATGAAAGAACTTCAGTTGAAATGAAATGAAAGAACTTCAGTTGAAATAAAATGAAAGAACTTCAGTTGAAATAAAATGAAAGAACTTCAGTTGAAATGAAATGAAAGAACTTCAGTTGAACGTTAAATTCATCAAAACAAGAATAAGTAGGACTATTAATACTGTAAACATAAATAGAAATAGAGTTGAACGCTAGGTATGTACATGAAACGGTGGTGGTCGATTGCTACCAGTTTTCGTTCCAGAACGAAAAGTTGAACCATAAATTTCTGGGTCAAAAGAACTAAAGAAATCACCCCGAAAGAATGAAGGAACAAACCATTGCGTGATATAAAGCCTAAAAATGTGCTGAAAATGAAGTAAAACACCATTTAAAAAACCAATCTCATTGCATTTAAATTTGGTTAGATAATTTACTCGATATCGGTAGGACAACTATATCGGCTTCCAAAATCTATATAGTTTGTAATTTGACGTAAAGGGTATGTTGCAGCTGATACGTATGTATATATTACCGGAGTTCACTGCTGCACATAGTTTACTGTTGCACAGATTTACCCCACAACATTGTTGACAGACGGGCGTTTGTTCTATGACGAATCTCTTGCCAACCAAACCAGCAGCTACCGACGTGTGTGGAGCTAAACACGCCTATAAATATAAGTGTAGTCTTGGTACTTATATATAAACATATATGTATGTATGCTTTATTGTACATACATTGTCTTTAATTCTTCTGGTCCCATTATATTAAACAGCTTACGCCAGTGTTGACCGTAAGTCAATTTCTTAAATGCTTTACTGTTGAATTACACTTTACAAATAAACGTGATTTTGTTTCATTTTCTTATATGTGTCAACATTTTTAAAACCGTATGACCCTTAAATATTTTAAAATAAGTGACTTTCTATTTGTTTATCTTTGATGAAAATGGCAAACCGCAAATGCATAACGAAGTAATTGACCTTTATCCAGTGCTTCCCTGGTCGAGGGGCTAACGACGTTGCGTTGTAAACCTTCTCGCCTCTCACCGCTGTGGGTTTGACTCTCAGTGGGAGCTCACCTTGTAAGCAAGAAAGGGTCGATTCTTACGGATGGCGGGAGGTATGCAGTACTAGTTCTACCCAGGAATAAGTGCGTGGTCTGCCTGCACCACAAAAAATACCTACCGTCATATATGGCCTTACATGCGCTAATTTTTACGTTGAAAACAGTTGTATTTTTTTTATTCAAACCTCTTCCGTTTACTCATGAGTTTAAAATGCGTTATTGATATATATTTATGTAAGAAACAGAAGCGTTTTTGTGCCTTCATCAACTCTAATAATATAAATGCGTTTTGGATCAAATTGCTTAGAAACTTAGTTGATGGTAAAACATTTTATTTATCAAAAATATGTATCAACAAGTAAATCCTGTATAATTTTTCACGGTAACATTGGCGTTCGTCAAGGATAAATTCTATCTCCAGTACTTTTTAATATTCTTAAATGATTTTTAAGTCATGTTACTGACCTAATACACGCAGCATTAGACACGGCAGAGTTAGAACATTTTGTCAAACTATATTTATTTTTGTACGCGGATGATACTGTCATTTTAGCAGAGTCACCTGAACAATTGCAAGTAGCTTTAAATGATATGCTATTATATTGCAAACCTTATAATCTGGATGTTAATCCTGCCAAGACAAAATTTGTGATCTTTAGTAAATCAAAAATCAAAGACATTCCTGTTTTCGTATATGATAGGCAATCCTTAGGTTTGATACATAATTTAGTTATTTGGATATCAGTTTTAACGTCCGTGGCACTTTCTTTTAAACTAGATCTAACTTAATTGATCAAGCTAAAAAAGCAACATTCTCTATTGTCAAAAAAGAAGCCACGGAATTAGGGTTATCTACAGATATTCAAATTAAACTATTTGACACAACGGTTGCACTCATATTTCAGAATATATATATATTTTTAAATTTAACAGCATTGAGACCTTCCATTTCAAGTATTGCAAATCCATTCTTAAGGTCAAAGGATGTACGCCAAAAGGTATGGTATTTGGCGAATTAGGTAGATTTCCTTTACGTATTTTCATAAAAACCAGAATGACAAGTTTCTGGGCTAAAATGATATCTTCTAAGGAAGAAAAACTATCTAATATACTATATGGAATATTGCATCTCCTCGATTATATTGGTATTTGTCATTCTCAATGGTTAAATAGTATCAAAACCACTATGCAAAACTGTAATTTGACTGATACGTGGTCAAATCAATTTACACAAAGAATTCATTCCACTGTGATAACAAAATAACATCAGTATGCGTAGTTATTTATACATACCACCTTTGTTCCACAGGCCTTATAACATCAGCATGTATAGTTATGTATAGGTATCATCTTCGTTCCACGGGCCTTATAACATCAGCATACGTAGTTATTTATACGTACCACCTTCGTTCCACAGACCTTATAACATCAGCATGTGTAGTTATTTATACGTACCACCTTCGTTCCACAGACCTTATAACATCAATATGTGTAGTTATTTATACGTACCATATTAGTTCCACAGACCTTATAACATCAGCATGTCTAGTTGTTTATACGTACCATCTTCGTTCCACAGGCCTTATAACATCAGCATGTGTAGTTATTTATACCAACATGTGTAGTTATTTATACGTATCATCTTCGTTCCACAGACCTTATAACATCAGCGTGTGTATTTATTTATACATACCACCTTCGTTCCAAAGGCCTTATAACATCAGCATGTGTAGTTATTTATACGTACCAACTTCGTTCCACAGGCCTTATAACATTAACATGTGTAATTATTTATACATACCACCTTCGCTCCATAGGCCTTATAACATTAGTATGTATAGTTATTTATACTTACCACCTTCGTTACACAGGCATTATAACATAAGCATACGTAGTTATTTATACGTACCACCTTCGTTACACAGGCCTTATACCATCAGCATGCATAGTTATTAATATGTACCATCTTCGTTCCACAGGCATTACAACATCAGCATGTGTAGTTTCTTACACGTATCATCTTCATTCCACAGCCGTTATAACATCAGCATGTGTAGTTTCTTACACGTATCATCTTCATTCCACAGCCGTTATAACATCAGCATGCGTAGTTATTTATACTTACCATCTTCGTTTCACAGCCCTTATAACTGTACATTAGTATGTGTCGTTACTTATACATACCATCTTTGTTTCATAGCCCTTATAAGATATGTAGTTACTTTATATACATACCACTTTTGCTTTTCAGCCCTTATAACATACGCAGTTACTTATACATATCACATTTGTTTCACAGCCCTTATAGCACACGTAATTACGTATACATACCTCCTGCGTTCTACAGTCCTTATAACACATGTAGTTACTTATACGTACCTCTTCCGTTTCACAGCCTTTATAATATCAGTATGTGTAGTTACTTAGCCATACCTCCTCCGTTCTACAACCCTTATAACATCAGTATGTTTAGTTACTTATACATACCACATTTTGTTTAACAGCCCTTATAACAAAGGTAGTTGCTTAGACATTCCTCCTCCGTTCTACAGCCCTTATAAGATACGTAGTTACTTATATATACCACATTTGTTTCACAGCCCTTATCACATATGTAGTTACATATACATACCTCCTCCGTTCTACAGCTCTTATAACATACGTAGTTACTTATATATACCACATTTGTTTGACAGTCATTGTCACATATGTAGTTACTTAGACATACCTCCTCCGTTCTACAGCTCTTATAACATACGTAGTTACTTATATATACCACATTTCTTATCACATATGCAGTTACGTATACATATCTCGTCCGTTCTACAGTCATTATAACGCATATAGTTACTTATACGTACCTCCTGCGTTCTACACCCCGATGAATACGTTCTATATCCAAGGTCACCTCTGAGTTCAGTGAAACAGCGCTAGTTTAATGTAACAATAATCAAATAAAGTTAAAACACAGATTACTCATGGGAATCATATCAGCTTAAATGACGTCGGTTTTAGGCCATTTTATATAACCATATATGTAATACCATCAAATGACGTACAACAATATACGATTCCATCTTTTAACTTGAACTATTGCTTGTTACTCCTTAGTTCAGTGAATAACTCTACCAAACGATATGATATGATAAAGTTAATCTTGTGTTCGTTTCAATATGTAAAATATAAAACGCGTTGAATGATGTTAATATTTTACAAACTTATTAGGCCCGTAAAAATAAAATAAAAAAGCAAAAATAAATAAATAAAATAAAATAAAATAATAAATCAATAAATAAATAAATAAATAAATATAAATAAATACTCGTCATAGGTCCATGGAGATTCGAGGCCATCCTCCATGAACCTTACAATGTGTGCATGAATATAATTAATTGCAATAGGTCAAACATGACCCTTGAGCAAAGACAAATAAATGTTTACTAAAACACTACGTTCTGGCGGACAGTGCTACAAAAACATACAGTTTATATAAAATACAACATTGTATAATATGTCTCTATATTAATTATGTTAATTCTAATTACATGCATTTCAAAAGTATGGTAAATTACTGTAATGTCAAAAAAGCAATATAATAATATTTCAACATGTTTAAGGAGACAATGTGGAATTATTTGTGTTTTTAATATTTTACGCAGAGCATATAGTTAGGTATTACATATTATTCAAATTTTAAAAGAGTCCAAGCAACCTCATGAATGATTAAGGATTTAATATGCACGTTTGTGTTTTGGTGATATTAGGCAGGTAAACTTTCAGTGTCATAACATTACTGGTAAACGCTAACACTTATTTTGGTGATATCAGGCAGGTAAACTTTCAGTGTTGTGCCATTACTGGTAAACGACTACTGTATTGATATTTTATTTAAGATAATTTCCTTTGCATTTGCATAAGCGTTATCCATGGTGACGGGTACATAGCATACATCCTATCTCAAAGAGCACTGAGCACTCTGAGATAACCTATAACACGGTATGGTATGTGTTATATATTCCTAAAATATGGGAAAAAACAACAATATATAGTATTTCTTTTCACCCAAATATTTTTTTAAACTGAGTTTCTCTTGAATAAAACTTTTTTAGAGCTGAGGCCAACGCCAAGAATGGAGGGTTATTATAACATATCGAACGAATAAAGGCTTTTTTGAACGTCTAAAAAAATATGGATTCAAACAGAAACCCTTCAACTGTGATTTTTTTTATCTCTTGTGTAACATATCTTGGTTATGAAATTTCAGTATATGGTATTATTTTGGTGATATTAGGCAGGTAAAATGTTAGTGTTATGCCATTATTGGTAAACGCTGTCACTTATTCTGGTTATATTAGGCAGGTAAACTTTCAGTGTTATGCCATTAATGGTAAATGCTGACACTTATTTTGGTGATATTAGGCAGGTTAACTTTTAGTGTTGTGCCATTAGTGGTAAACTATGACACTTATTTTGGTGATATTAGGCAGGTAAACTTTCAGTGTTGTGCCATTACTGGTAAACGCTGACACTTATTTTGGTGATATTAGGCAGGTAAACTTTCAGTGTTATGCCATTACTGGTAACCGCTGACACTTATTTTGGTGATATTAGGCAGGTAAACTTTCAGTGTAATGCCATTACTGGTAAACGCTGACACTTCTTCCATGAAAACTATTTTCAGGACTGAAACTTAAATCTTATAACGATTATAGTTTTATAATAATACCATGACGTCTAAAGAAATTCGAATTATATTTATGGAGATTACCATACAATATATTCTTAACATTATTAGGAGTTTTATTGCATACACTAGTACTTAAGTGGGTACAGACAAAATGAACGATTTGTTTAATCGTGAATATAAATTCGCTTTTTGTTTCACTTTTTATGCGTTTGTTTGCGATACTTTGCGTGTATGTATCTCTATTACTATTGTTCGAAGCGCTTGTTTCAGCCAAAGTTTTTTTGTGGAATTTTTAGACAACATTCAATTTGAAACTAAACAAGTCGTATATCAGTAAAACAGACATTTTAGTGATAAATCAAAATACCTCGCTTTCAAAATCGGTTGAGAAATACATATTTCACATGTGAAAGTTGCTTTTGATAGGGCATTTTCAATGCAAACTTCTGCTGCATCAAAAATGTGAAAAATATTTTTTCTCAGAGTTTGTATCCAAAAAAGGTTTTAATGTGTTGTAAAAACGTCAATTAAGTCATCCTGAAAGTTTTATAGCAAACTATTGAGGCTCACTGAAGTTATTTGACATTTCTTAATTTTCTGCTGTCCCAGCAAAAAGGAATTTACATGGAAAAAGTCCCATCAATTTTGTTTGTTGACTGTAAAATATTTATTTACAGCTAAAAATTCCGGTTCAAATGATTTATAATTTATGTAGGTATTTTAAAACAAACAATATAATTGCGCAAAACCTTAGGCTGAAAACAAGCATCCCGAACAATAGGTACATGTTTTAAACTAAGTGTTTCATTATTATACTTCCAAATAATACAACCTCATTCACTCCACATGTCGTTGTCTGGTCACAATCGTCGATAGAACCAATACTACTGCAGTTAAAACATTGCAGCTGGGCATCTATAAAAACAAAATTTATTTTATTGAAGTTATACAAAAAGAAAAGACACATGCTCTTTCAGCTTTGTGCAAACTACTCAATTTAGACACACATCTCACTTCGAAACTAGTTTTTAAGAGTTAAGAAAACTTTATTTATACCTAGAATATAATATTGTCTTTAGTCTGTTCTCACTGATTCAACTCAGTGTTGTTAGATAACCCGTAAACTACATACTTCTCTGTGAAGTCTTGAAACCAGCGTTTGCTGGCAAACCTTTAAGTAATTTTGACAAAATTTAGTCGGAAAATAGAGGAGGTGAGAATTAAACTGTATATTAACCAACCTGAGTTTGCTACCAATAGCAATGAAAACAGCGCAGCAAAACTGCATACAGAGTCTGAAAAATAAAATACACGAAGTGCTCGCAGAGAGGTACCACAAAACGACTACTGTATTGATCTTTTATTTAAGATAATTTCCTTTGCATTTGCATAAGCGTTACGTGTTATATATTAATTCCTAAACTATGGGGTAAAACAACAATATATAGTATTTCTTTGCACCCAAATATTTTTTTTAAACTGAATTTCTCTTGAATAAAACCTTTTTAGAGCTGAGGCCAACGCCAAGAATGGAGGGTTATTATAACATATCGAACGAATAAAGGCTTTTTTGAACGTCTAGAAAAATATGGATTCAAACAGAAACCCTTCAACTGTGATTTTTTTTTATCTCTTGTGTAACATATCTTGGTTATGAAATTTCAGTATATGGTATTCACACAGAACAGGACAAAATATCACCTTTTAAACTTGGCTAGTTTCACAAAGTATGAAATATATACATATATTGCTTGGATGTTTAACATGTTTAAGTTACTATCGTTGTTTTGATGAATGGTATGATTTTTGTTTGTTTGTTTGTATGGTGATTTACGTCATTTTCAACACGTAAGATTATATAAGACGGTCGATGTTTTGTGGTGGAGGCAGACCACTCACTTTTCCTGGGAAGAACCAGTACTGTACACTTCCCGCCATCCGTAAGAATCGACACTTCCTCACTTACAAGTCGAGATCCCAGTGGGATTCGAACCCGCCGCGTTGAGGATGAAGGGTATGCACAGGCTGTATTCAAGGACCATAGTCAGCAAAAAACAAGCATCAAAACAACCAAAACTTTGCATGAACTTCTTGTACGACACCCTACTAACAAGGCCTCCTGAAAATATAAGTAATCCAAAACACTATGGGTCTGGACATACGAACAGCAAAAACATCCGATACCGTGTTGACTTCTAAAAGTAGATATAAAAATCAAACAGGAAAAGTAGCTTTCAAGGACGACAGTTTACCACAAACACACACAGAAACAAAGAGCAACTTTAAAGATAAATAAAAGGCAAGATAATAAAGCACAAACACAAAACGGTTGACAATAGGTCTACCGCCTTGGAACGGTCAGTGACAAAAAAGACCGCTGGGGTTTAAACCAGGTTCTAGGGTGCACCAAACCTCAATCTTACCCTAGTGTCATCCCAATAAACAGGACAGTTTAAATAAAGATATCCCTTAGGTTATAATCTCTAACAAACAAGACAGCATTATTAGGCATTATAAATAAAACACATACATGTAAATATATAAAACAGCCTAGAAAGCCACTATGTATATACCCAATGACTTGTCAGAAGCCAGAGACAGAAGAGAACATTGCACAATCAAAGAGGAAAGCATAGTGGCGAACAGTAAATGGGTCAATCACTAAACATTTAGTGCATTGCAAAATGTTAGGGTCATAACCTCTTTTGATAAACTTTTTAACAAGTTTAATAAAGATTGTATGAACGTGATTATGACCAAGGATCTTACGAAGTTTGTAAATCACATCACCAGGTTGTGATAGTCCTTGTCGCAGAAGTTGTCCCCCGCTACCGCACCGACCACCCCACCCAACCACTGTTCTTGAGTGTGCAAACCAAACCGTTAATTATTGACACTAACACAGTCACTAAAAGCCCGTGAGCCGTTTTGTACCAAGACGAAGAATATGGTTTAAGGCGGCTGATATGCTATGCCAGCCAACCATCGAAAGAAACCATCCTGCGCATAATCTGGACATTTATGTTTGAAATGGACTATTAAGTTCCACAGCGAACTGACAACAATCAGCCAAGCTTGATGCAACAGGATACCGATTGTTGGCAGCCTTATGGAACAACACATTCCGGCCGATATACAGACAAAGAAAGACGGTGGAGTGCGTGGTCCAGTGGTAGAGCGCCGAACTCCTGATCGAGAGGTCGTAGGTTCGATCCTCCGTCGCGGCCACGTTGTTTATCCTTGAGCAAGATAATTAATTCACATTGCTTAGTACTGGTTCTACCCATGAATCCATCGAGAGTGATTAATCTAAGTTGCAAGAACTTGTTTCGCAATCGATGTAAAATAAATATGTCTAAAACAAAGACGAAGAAAGTGTAAATGGTTTGAATCGACGACCAAGAGAAGTAGGTATAAATGGAAACAGGAAATGTAGCTTTCACAGAACACAGGCAACCAAAAAACTCACTAAAACAATTAAAATGGTAAGAAGCACTGCATATGACATCACAAACACAAACAGGTTGACAATATGGCTACTGCCTTGGAACGGTCTGTGTGCAAAACGGGCGCTCTGTGTTTAAACCAGGTTATAAGGTGCACCAAACATTACACTTACCTATTGTCATCTCAATATAACGGGATAATATAAATAAAGAAATCACCGCCAGACAATATGAGATGAAACTTGAGCGCTGAAGACAGGATAATAGTGAGGTTGTGTACATATAATGTTAATTATTGCTAACCAGAAGGCCTTATTGCCTACTGACCGTTCCAAATCGGATATCATTATCTGGAATATCCCATTCCCGCCTAACCCCATCCCCGCCTAACAGAAATTCGTTTCTGTCTAATGCTTGGGTTATGCCCCGCCGCACCCTTTCCACATCCACGCACCCGCCCCGAAGAATATACACCAAGCGTAAAAAACATAAAACTTTGCTTAGTGGCAAGTACCTCGGTACCCAAGAGTGATACACTCGTCAACATCCACATTATGTATTAAAACAAACGCTTAAAAGATTCAAAGACAGGGGTGTAGCTATATGCAACTACGTACACATTGACAGCCAAAAAAAATAAAGCAGCAGAAGAAGAAGAAGAAGAAGACAATTTAAGTCAACAAATGCAATAAAACTAGGTGTGAAAAAAGTATATGGGGACGTCTTTTCTTATTTAGTTTTCCATTAACAAGTATTCAGACTAATTCATAAACATTTCAGCCTTAGAATACTGGTATTTAAAAATTTAGGGAAATCTCCTAAATGCATCACTAAGGGGTGTAGCTGGACGATTTTAAGTTATTGAGGTCCGCAGATGCAAAGTTTCTATGGGTATTGAGGCAAGCACTCCCACATCATTTTTTAAAATAAAATCAGGGTTTGTATATATAAAAAAAACCATGATAAAAAGATTCATTCTAACGAGTTTAGGAATAAACAGAACTCCAAATCGTTCATTGGGAGGATTTCAAGATTTTGTTTCCGAAATGTTATTCTGAACATTATTAGAAACAGTCCAATTTTGGAATATTTTACAGCAAAACCCTCCATCCCCACCCCACTCACTTACACCCCCTCCCCCGCCCCCTTCGATTTTAATGCAATTTTACAAATTTCCTATAAGGGGAAAAGTAATGGGATATCAGTGATTACAGAGGGCATATATGCACCTATCTTTCCCCCGAGGAAATTTCATTTATTTTTCTACCCCTCCCTAGAAGAAACATTTCCGTGGTAATCCTCAATGTTGGTATTATAACAGTTCTGTCTGAAGTCCCTACCACGGTGTCAGCGTTGTTGGTCTAACTGCGCTCCGTACCCACATAACAAAGGAAAACATGTTGAAGGGGACAGTGGGGGGAGGGGATCCATGGGGGTGTTTTCTAGATTGTTTTCCAGGAGGGGTGGGACTATGTTTCGAGATTTTCCAGAGGACTGGGTTTTATCAAAACTTCTGTCATTTCCTAACGCTGAACAAGTCAATCTGTCTAGGTTTGACCTAGTTGTATTCAACACTTCGTGTTTTTATATTATTAAAATCAATCCAATCTTTAGTTTAGATCATCTGCGATGCTTGCTTGTTTTCAAGACAAACGTCTAGAACAGTTCTTCTAAAAATGTTTGAAATTTGCCGAGATTCTGTTATCGTTTCTGATTGGCTGATTCTGATCGACGAACTAAATGTGAATGGTCAATAATAATATAATATTTTTTTTATAATTACAGGCACGTGTTTCCGGTTTCAATATTTTTTCTGAGCAAAGAGTCAAGACGTTGATATTTACAATCAAGCGTCGAAGATCATCATGACTATCCAATCTTATTTTGTACTAAAAAAACGTAAGGCAGTTTTGTTCTATTTATAAAACTGGAAATCCTCTAATGTCGTAAGCGTATGTATACACTGGCCAATCTCTGTGGGTCTAAATAATCGATAATGACGGCGTTCTACAGTCGTTTATTACCTACACTTCTGTTGCGTTTGGGTGCTGTGATTTCTTCAGGACCCTTTTTTCTCATTTTCAGTTATGTTTTTAGATGTGGTCAAGGTTCTTTTGTAATGCGATTCTTGTTAGACTAGAGGACCATGCGCTTGCAAAGAGTTAAGTTATTTCAGAAGATGGCCAGCTATAAATGAAACCAATGAAGCTATTATAAGATACAGTAGATTTAAGTAACGTTGAATGAAAAGAGGAACTGTACGAAAAGATTGATGTTCAAGATGTTAACCAGCTTGTGTTACCGGGCATTATAGAAAATAGCTTTTAAATGGTGTGCATGAAGATGTGGGATTTATGGCCAAACATGGATCAATACATCCTACAGAAGGTTCAAACAGGTCTGAACCGTATAAAGAGGCCGTCTCCAACCACCGCAACTGCTCACATGGTTCCTATATGGAGTTCAAGCACTATGGAAAGTGCATGCATTGATATAGTGTTAGATCGATCGACGGGTGGTTATGACAACATTCTTGTTATTACGGATCACTGTACGCGCTATGCTCAGACGATTCTTAAAGTAGATATAAAAGTGGAACAGAGTTCAATGTCAATAATACCAATTTAAAAATAAATAAATAAAGCGCTAGATTATCATTTAACTTTGATTTATTAACACAACAGTCTCACACTATTAAAATGGCATAAGTTTGTGATTTTCTCATTATCTGTATTACCTGATCCATACCCTCCGAAATGTATTCAGATAGCATCATTATATATAATACAGAAGTGTTGAAATAAATTTAAGTGGAAACGGCGGATTGAAATGTTAGGGTTAATTTTTTTCCTAGTCCACAATTTCAAAGTACGTACAAATTGAGTTATAAATTACATTGCGCTTAACCATTATCTTGAATATCTGATTATACAATAGTGTTTGAACTAAAATCAAATTTCATTGCAGAATGAAACACAAGACCAACATACATCAGTTATGCTATGGACATGCTATTAAGTTTAATTAAGTTTCTTACCCAAATATACTGGTCCTCCCTCCATGGCCCACAAAACTCAGACAATCAGACACATTGTACAAACGGTTTATCAAGTAAATTGACCTACATAACGCAATCTTCTTATCGTCTGTTCCTTATACAGAGTGTACCTTAAATGACGCAAATAAACACGACCACACTTATTTTACTATCATCAAAATAATGTCAATACAACGCTATCGACGGTAATTAGCAATGACGAAAGTAAGTCAGAGGCCATTTAATATTTTGTCAAACGACTTTTAAAATGGGCACTGCAAATAATTATCTGAGCTACAGCTCCAACAGTCTTCATGAATCGTCACAAATCAATCAATCAATCAATCAATCAATCAATCAATCAATCAATCAATCAATCAATCAATCAATCAATCAATCAATCAATCAATCAATCAATCAATCAATCAATCAATCAATCAATCAATCAATCAATCAATCAATCAATCAATCACAATCAATCAATCAATCAATCAATCAATCAATCAATTAATCAATCAATCAATCAATCAATCAATCAATCAATCAATCTACCCCAGAGAATAGGTTTATCATTTGGGTCAAATAGCAATCAAATGTTTTTGTAGAATGTTTTGTTATCGAATGAATCGGTCAATCATCACCACCTTTGCTGATGTTACAGACAGACGTTTACTCACGTTGTTTGTCCTCTTTTCAACGTATATTCCACTTTGTTTATATTTATTTGCTAGCATTATAGCAAAAACTTGACATTTTAATACTAAAAACCTGTTTTATTTCATAAATGTCTCATGACCTCAGATGCTCTGGACAATATCTGCGTCAAATATGAGGGTTTTGCGTTTTTGGGAAGGGTTCTATATCGCTTATGCGAAAAGAAACACGAGATTATTAGGACTCGACGATAAGCTAAAACAACTAAACATCAAATAAAATATATTATCATATATATACGCATTTTTGGCCCGCAATTTGCACAAAATCACCCTACAATAAAGCTCTCGAGAAATGAGCCGTATCATAAATGCGGTCCGATACGCCAAATTTAGGTCATGTGACCGGGCCGAAAAAATGCATATCCATATTGGCCCGGTCACCTGACCGTTATTGGCCCGGTCACCTGATCGGGCCAATAACCGGTCACATGATCGCTACGAGTATTGGCGATTGCTTTCTAAACACTATTAGGGAAAAAATGGAACGGTACCGGATTCCGACCTTCCACCTGGCTGCGCCCCTGATTTTCTTTTCTGTTTACGATGACGTAACGAACGTTACATGACGTCACTTTTTTAAACCATAAAGTCACAACGAATGTAAATAAACAGTGGATTTAAATAGATACTCAGTAGTCTAAAGGTAAACACTTTATCTTAATATTACAATCGTAACGCTTGATTATGTGTACAGTATGTCATATTATTTTAAATAGCTTAATCATTAAGAATAACCGATATTTAAACCTTTTTCCGCTGGTAAAATGGTGCACTCTGACGAGTTTTGGAAGACACTTTTGGGGATAAAAAGAGCATAGCCTTTCAGGTAAAAGGTTTTCGGTCGGGGTTTGCAGTGCCTAAAAGCAGCTACTGTACGCCACTAGAATTTTTTTTTTTAGAAAACGTAAAAATCTAGCCCTACTGTATATCTATTTGGAAATGTGTGATTTGGCTCATCGGTTCAACTGAAATTAATTTCATTCACATTATATATACTGTATATAAAAACAACATTGTAACGGATTAATAAAGCCTTCGGGCCGATATTGGGGTCTCGGGCCGATATGACGGGCAATAACGCATCACCCATGTATTAATCTCTAAGAAATATGGAAAATGAAGGCATAGAAAGCCACCATGAATATATACTCAATGACCCATCAGAATTCAGAGCAACAAGATAAGGAACCGTTACGGTACAACATGATAAGCTTTTAGACGAACATTCAACGTTACCATCCTTTTAAGGGTCTAGTTAGACGTCTCTTATAACCTTGAATTTGTGCGGTCTTCATGTAATCCGAAGAAAGCGTAATGACGTACGTTAGAGTATTTTCAGGAATTCAGGATGATCATATAATCTTGAATTTGTCCTGTCGTCGTGTAATCTTAGGAACGCGTAGTGACGTACATTAAATGGATCAACCAACAATAAGTGTATGCTGTGCGGTGAAAAAATAATTGGGTCATAATCTATTTTCTGAAAATGTATGAAAGTGGCTATGACTTCTGAAGAAGTTTGTGAATCACGTTACCATATCGCATAAAACATCAGATTGTGATAATCCTTGCCACCGGAGAGATCTTATATTGCTATTTAGGGAGTAAGAGTTCCGATAATGTAATTTGGCAAAGGTCCTTCAAAACTGAGAAAACCGGTTCAATAGAAACCACAGCAACTAAACGCAATGTCACCGTAGGTCAGCGCTGTAGCGGAACTAGACGTGAAAAACATGGCTCTTATGGTAGTATTTACCTACCATAGAGTCATAATTCCTGTGCTTTTAGGAATCAACAGGACCCCGTACCGACCCCGTACACACTTTTTCGGCGAGGTTTCTGAAGGCATCACACAATGCCTGCATAAACAACCACCGTATTTCAATAGAACAAACCTTAAATACCACAACTACATGTAGAACACTTACCAAAGCCGATAATGTCAGTGCTCGAAGACCACTATTAGAGGAAAAGTTTTAAAATACGGAGCAAACACCGTGCATGTAAGAAAAATATTCTGCTGAAACACAGAGTCTTACGCAAAAATCCCTAAATCCACGAGATATTCTTCTCTTTGGTGATTTGATTGCATGCACGCATGGTTTTTAAGGTTTAATCTATTGAAATATGGTGGTTGTTCATGCAGACTTTGCGTGATGTCTTCAAAAACCTCTCTTGCTAAGGTCGACCCTAATACCTACCTATTCTGCTTTTACATACATAGATATGGGTTCATTCGCTAAAAATATACCTTTAAAAAAGATAATTTATTTTGACATATTATAATTTATTTTTGACATATTATGATATGCTATTATGATATACGGAAAGACAAAATTATATTCTATAAGTTTTTTTTTTTCCGGATGGACTTTACCGGTTTTTGTTCCATCTATTTTGTCTTAAACAATTTAGAACCAGTAACTGGTAACTATATAAAAGCCCTTTTTATAGTAAGATTGCAAAGGAAAGATTTTTTGACAAATTTCAGTTGTTGTTTCTTATAAAACCTGTGGTTCACTTATTTTTTATTTTATTTTTACAAACAAGCACTTGTTTCCCCAACCCTTGCAGCATGCATACTGTTAACTAGCCAGTTCAGGATATGTTCTTATTGATATGGCAGTCATGGTTATCTCCCTTCCCACTTATGTATTAAGAGTGATATACAAATATTATCGCTAAATTGCCGTGGCTTAAATGGTAATCAAAAACGAGTTCATGTTTTTAAGTTTTTAAAAGAGAAACAATACCATATATACTGCCTACAGGATACTCATTTTACAGAAGATCAACAGAAGTTTATATATTCACAATGGAATAATAGCAATTGTTATTTTAGTTTTGCCAAATCAAATTCCAGTGGAGTAGCAATTTTATTTAGTAAAAATGTAGAATATAAAGTGCATAATGAACTAAAAGATGAAGACGTTAATTTTTTAGCCCTCGATATAACACTCGAATCAAAACGGTTTACACTAGTTTCATTATATGGACCAAATACGGACCAACCTGATTTTTATGAAAATATTTTTAAAATAGTTGAACATATTGGGAACGATACTTATCTGATATGTGGGGACTTTAATCTTGTTCAGAACCCCCAGTTGGGCTATTACAATAACAAAACAACTAATAATACAAAGGCTAGAGATACTCTTTTACAAATTATGAATGAAAAACAGCTGTATGACCGATATAGAGAAAATAACCGATAGATAAAGAGATTCACATGGCGACGTACAAAACCCTCGCAACAAGCTCGACTAGATTGTTTTCTTGTCACGGAAGATCTATTACCTCATATTCGAAAAACTGAAATTGAAACAAGCTATAAATCCGATTATTCAATTGTGGGTCTTATCCTTAATCTTAACAATATAGAGCATGGTAAAGGACTATGGAAATTTAATAACTCATTACTTACTGACATTGATTATTTAAATATGATAAATGCAAGAATTGAGGAAATAAAAAAACAATATTCTGTACTTCTCTATAACAATGATAACCTAAGTAGTGTTCCTAATAATGAAATTCAATTTGAAATAAATGATCAACTTTTTTTAGAGACTCTTCTTATGGAAATAAGGAGACAAACAATATCATATAGTAGCTACAAGAAAAAAACAAGAGACAAAAGGGAAATAGATATAATGTATAACATAAATAATTTGGAAAATTCACTAAGTGATCAGAATATAGAAGAATTAGATAATTTAAAGACAGAGTTAAGTAATATAAGGAAAGAGAAGTAGTTAAAAGGAAATATGTTAAGAGCTAGGGCAAAATGGGTGGAAGATGGGGGAAAAACCTACAAACTTCTTCTGCAGTTTAGAAAAAAAACAACTTTTTAAATAAAACTGTGTCCAATATTGAAAAGGAAAATGGCGAAAAAATATATAAACAAGATGAAATTTTAATAGAAACACAAAAATATTATCAAATATTATACTTAAACAATGATAGTAATCTCAAGGATATCAACTTGATAGAGGAAATAAATACAGTAAACACTCCAACATTATCCTGTGTAGAATCTGAACATTTAGAAGGTAAAATCACATTTACAGAGGCATCAGAAACATTAAGAAATATGGTAAATGACCGTAATCCTGGGAGTGATGGATATTCGGCATTTTTTTTTAAAGTCTTCTGGAAAAAAATAGGACATTTTGTTGTAAGATCAATAAATTGTGGCTCTAATAGTGGCCTAATGTCAATAACACAAAGACAAGGCATTATAACCTGCATCCCTAAAGAAAATAAGCCTCAACAATTCCTAAAACATTGGCGCCCTATTACTTTATTAAATACTGTATATAAAATAGCATCAGGCTCTATAGCAAAACGAATTAAATCAGTACTAAGTAAATTAATTGATAATGACCAAACTGGATTTATTAAAGGGAGATACATGGGAGAAAATACAAGATTGCTTTATGATATAATGCAATTGGTAGAAGAAAAATATATACCAGACTCATCCTTCTGGTAGATTTTGAAAAAGCCTTCGACACCTTATCTTGGAACTTTATCTCAAAGGCTTTACAATTTTTTAAATTTGGTCCATCAATACAAAATTGGATAAAAACTTTTTATAACGACGCACAATCTATGGTACAACAAAATGGTTTTTTAACTTCACCCCTCAATATTGGCCGCGGTTGCCGTCAAGGCGATCCCTTATCACCTTATATTTTTATCCTCTGTACACAAATATTGACAATAAAATTAAAAAATAATATAAAAATAAAAGGTTTAAAAATAGGAAATACAGAGTACAAACTGTCTCAATTTGCTGATGATACTTCGATAATACTGGACGGATCCGATAAATCGTTAAACCAAACATTAAATGAATTAGAGCAATTTGCCAAATATTCTGGGCTGAAAGTTTATTTTGAAAAAACTGAAGTTATTTGGATAGGTTCGATGAAATATAGTACAAATTCGATAAAAACAAAATGGAACTTTCACGGGGTACAACTTCTTTTAAATTATTAGGTTTAAACTTCCATGTTGACCTTGAAAAAATGATTTATTTGAATTATAAGCAAAAGGTTGAAAAGCTAAAGAAATCGATAATACACTGGAAAAAACGTCAGTTAACACCACTGGGAAGAATTACTATTATTAAAACATCGATAATACCAGCTTTTAACCACCTTTTCATATCCCTTCCTAACTCAGATATTAATACTGTAAAAGAGATTAACAATGTACTATATGATTTCCTGTGGCAAGGACATGCAAACATTAAAAGTACAGTTATTGTCAAACAGTACTCAGAGGGAGGATTAAATATGGTAAATCTTCAATCCTTTATAACAGGACTTAAAATAACATGGATTAGAAGAATGATAATAAAACCTATGTGACTGCTATTTTGATAAAATTAAACTGTATTCATGTGGGAAACATTATCCAGAAAAAATAGCATCATCAATTAAAACGAACTTTGGGAAAGATTTTTTAAAATCATATATTGAAATGATAAATAAATGTAACAAACTCATTTGAAGATTTTCTTAAAATGCCGCTTTTCTATAACCACAACATGTTATTAGGCAAGCAAAGTGTTTTTATGGCATCCTGGTTTAGCAAGGAAATACGGTATGTTAACGATATAGTGAATAATAATGGAAAGTTGCTTTCAATTGATGATTTTAAAGAAAAATTCAATATTAAAGTAAATTCCTGCATCACCAAGGTATGTGTATTGCAATTAAAAATTATCAGAATAAAAATGTCAACATGGAAGTAAAAACAACAAATTGTATTGTCCCCTTTACACCAATATATTTAAGTAACATTACAAAACATTGCAAAGGAGCAAGTCATTTTTACAAAATCTTAAATTATAACTCAGAGAAACCAACCAGCCAGAAAAAATGGAATGACATTTATAATATGAATGAAAATTAATGGGAAATTGTCTACAGTTTACCATTTAAAACAACAAAAGACACATATCTACAATGGCTTCAAACAAGAATACTGCATAGAATCTTGGCAACAAATTCTTACCTAACAAAAATAAAGATAAAAAACAATGCTCTATACACCTTCTGTAACAGAGAAACTGAAACCATTGTACATATTTTCTGGGAATGTGAAGAAACACAAAATATAATCTTTGAAATCAACAAATTACTAAGAATAAAACATGTACGTATAGACTTGAATGAAACAATTTTGATTTTTGGTGTCAAAAACTTTCAGTCCTGTGAAAAAACATCTTAATACTGGAATTAAAGCGATATATATACAAAAGCAGATGTCTAGGAAAAAATTTATCATTTGATAACTTACAGAAAAGCTTAACATTTATGTATGAAATTAATCAAAAAATAGCTCTTAAGAACAATGAACTGAACATGTTTGAGGAACACTGGTCAATGGTCAAACATTTTTATATTATTTAAATCACAGAGAGGATAATGCAAATTATGGAGATTTTTACTTGAGAACTGTTCATACTTCAAAAAATTGTTAACCTCATATTTTTACCTGGTCAAAATTTACACATGCGTGCACCCCCCCCCCCCCCCCCCCCCACACACACACACCCTTTTTTTCTCTCTATGGGAAGCTATCATGTGGAAGTACACATTTTTTTCTCTATATTAGAGAGAGATAATAAACCAAAATTATTAAAGTGATTTATTATCTTCTTTTTAAATATAAAGTAAACTAGATAAGGTAGATTTCAACATATTATAAGACAGTAACCTGTTGTTTTGTTTACCTATTGAATGAAAGTATTTGTCTGGAATGAGTGCGTTGAAATATAGGTTTATATTTATATTTGTAAAGTGTGCGGTGGGATGGTTCCCCGACCTACAACACACTCACTGACGGGGAAATAAATGGGCTTACCATTATTGGTAGCTGAAAAAAGAAAGAAAAAAGAATGGAATCTTAGCTCTATGGTAGGTACACACCATAAGAGCTATGATTCTCGCAGCTATACCGGAACTAAATCAGATCAACACATTTAAATAATGAATGAAAACATACAAAACATCGCTATTATCATGTCATCAGCGCCGAAATTAGCAAGACAGAGTAAATAAAAGTACATCCAATCAAAAAGAAATCTCTATCAATAAAGTCAACATCTAAGGTAACTAGCAAATGATACACTTAAGTTTTGGCGTATAAAAGACTGACCGTTATTTATGGCATAACTAAAAAAGATAAACGTTAAGCGTAGTGGCTGATTCAAAGCGGTCAACCACTACTTAAGAATGAAGTCCGTTGCAATACTAAAGGGTCGTACCCTTTCCTGACGAATATCCTAATCACATATTTTGGCTTACTCAAAGTGACCTCTAAGGATAAATATATGTGACCATATGAGCAAAGTACGGAGTATTAAACGTAGTTATAAAAGTCGAATACGAAATATAGCATTCAAGGACCACAGTCAGCAAAAAAACGCAACAATTACAAGGATGAATAAGTGGCAAGGTATGTGACATCACAATCATGAAAAGGTTAACAAAAGGGCTAACGCCTTGGAACGGTCAGTGACAAACAAACCGCTGGGGTTTTAAAACGGGTAGATTGCACCAAACCTCATTCTTACCCTATTGTCAGTCCAATAAAATGGGGGACAAGTGTAAATAAAGATAACCCCGCCAGGCTGTATTGAGTATGTCTTAGAAATTCATAGCTCTGAGGTTGGACCTTTGGAGCTATGATTCTTACAGCTCTGTGTAAATAAACTTACAAAACGTCGATTGATGACTACGCCAGAGCACAACAATGAGGGAATATACACCCAATTATAAATTATACCTAAACGGAAACGGAAAACAATGGGGGACATGAGCTTTTTTCTGTTCTGAACTACTATGAAAATGGAATCCTTTTTCATGTTTGTCACCAAGAAGGGTTACTGTTAAATAAATAATTTATTTGGCTAAAAGCATTCTCCATCAATTATTTCATTTATTTAACTGCATTTGAAAATAAATAATTTAAATACTCATTCTGCCCGTCTTTGGTTGTGAACAGCTCAGTAAAATGCCGCGGAATTGTATGTGCTTCTTAGAGAAATTCATAAGTCCTTGGTTCAATTTCACTGCCATTGGATGCAGTTTATGTGATACTTGGAACCGATGGGAATTGATTTTGGTGTACCTTCAAATAATATGCAAGAAATATATCAATAAACGTATTTAATCGTTCTAGCTTGATAAATATTCAGTGCACTAGTTCACGCTCGGCTTCCAAGTCGGTAACCCTGTCTTCACCACCCTTTCTGTTGTTTTTTGTCTCTTTTATTGTATTTTCAAGTCCTTGTTTGTAGTACAGTGTGGACCTACGATGCCATTGCGCTCGGACGCTGTGGTTTCTATAGGACCCTATATCTCATTTTTTTCATATAATTTACTGAATATCTGTTAGTATTTTTAATCGTTATGAACGGATTTAGGCTGACAATACCTATACTGAACCAAACGCACCAGTAGACAATTAGACAATACCTTTAATATCTCAATAATAACACTCAATAAATCAAAACAAATTTCTTTCTCAACGAGACAAACATCTTGTCAATAACGACTGTAAATTTAAAAAAAGTCATTCAAATCACCTGTCTCCAACGGTACCAGTCGGCATATAATAAGTTCATACATTAAATGTATTGTCTACTGGTGCGTTAGTTGTTTGGTTCAGTATATATACTGAACCAAAATTCCTAATTACTCATTTTTGTATCTTAACTAAGTTTCTTATTTTAAATACATTTTAGAATAG
>JAWPHD010016509.1:0-49454 GCA_037043455.1 Cyrtodaria siliqua
GAAACCAGTCTTACCTTGTTCTCATTATTCGGACTTACGGCTTGTATGTTAAAATCTATCATTGTGATATTTCTTTAAATAAATGATAAAACAAACACATGATTGCAGTTTTTCTTGTATTTTCAGTGTAGCAATTACATGTTATATATCCGTTATGAGGTTTAAACAAACATGCATGAACATAAAAAACATACCGAGAACAATACATCGCGTACACAAGTAACACTATTTCGGGCGGTACACAAATTCGGATAGATATTTTGGTTTTTATCGTTGCCTCGATGCCACCGATAGCTTGAACATATTCCTATGGTCCCGCTGACTTTGAGCTGTCAAGGTGCGACTGTATAGTTATCTTTAGTCCCCTACCGGTGTACCGTCAGTCTTTCCGTGGAAAACTGGATCCTGCGATTACTTAAAAAGTATAAAAGATATTTTCATGAAGCTTTTTACATATGGTACAGGGGCATTATAAACGTTATTTAATTTTGTTGATATGGCCAAAATTATGTTGCTATGGCAACAAAATAGTAAAAAAAACAACATCAGTCCGTCTGGAAAACTGGATCCTGCGATAACTTAAAAAGTATAAAATATATTTTCATGAAACCTTTTACATATGGTAGAGGGGCATAGTTGATTATGCACGTTATTTAATTTTGCTGATATGGCCAAAATTGTGGTTGCTTTGGCAACAAAATAGTAAATTGCACACAAAAATAGGATCTTGCTATAACCAAAATTTGAGTTGTTATGGTAACAGAATTCAGTCTTTAGTTATACAGCTGAATAAGGGAGCTTAGTGCATCTATGTTTATACTCAATACATATTCGATAGTTACTTCCCTTCAAATAGAGTTTCATTTATATATTAATACATGACTTGAAATTGATGTTAATTCTTTGAGGCCCTGTGTGGTTCCGGGGCCACTGCAGATCCTGTTGGAGGGGAAGGCTTCATGTTCATTTTATAATTTTTTGTTCATGCTCATTATTAAAAGGTCTTCATCATGACCCCTGCATTGTTTAAGGTGCCATCTCGCCCATATCACTAGATCAGTGGCAGAAAAACTATAAATGGAGTGTCTACAATAGAATTTGCAGCAACTCTGCAGTTCAGACTGAGAAGGTTTTAGGCCCGTTCTGCATATTTTATCTCGATGTACTCCATAGAATAAGCCTGGCATGTTCATTCCTGTTAGGCGTCATGTAACCTTTCACGTGTTGGTGCGCCTTAAAACCTCAATTCAATTCTTTGCGTATGTATTTTTATAACTTGTTGCATTCAGTTATATTTGTAATATGTTAATTTACTGGGTTTAAAAAAAAAAGTGAGGTATATCCTTTGTATATCCAAATTTGTAAATAAGATTATGAACTCAAACTTGTTTTGTTGAGGTTGTGAAATGTAGCATGCCTTTATTATTTGTCTAAATCATAGCCTTTTGTTTGGTCTGGTCCAACAAAAACATTTTTCTATCAAACATCTGACAGGTAGGGGACACCATGCCATGCAATACTGGAGTATCTTGTTTTATTTTGCATAACATTGACATTTTATATAAAAAAATAAACTTTTTTGAGAACTCAAATTGAATTTCCAAGAAATATGAAAAGTTCTAAACGTCTTTACATATATTGCAGATCTACAACAGCCAGTCTAGAAATCAGGCCGACATCGTTCACTAAATGCGTTGGATGTAACGGTAAATATATGTTGTAATGCGGTGACTGGGAGGAACTGTCAGCAAACATAGTAACACAGTTCAATAAAAAGACATTGGATCTGTCTGTAGAATATCCGGTAGTACAATTCCACTGTGGTAATTTAAGACTTCTGCTCCTTTCACTTCAAATCTCGCTACAGGCAGAGAGGTAAGACCGACACAAAACCCAGCCCTCTCTCATCTTCATGTTCATTTTGTCATTTTTTTATCATGCTCATTCAAGGTTTTCTTCACGACACCGCAAATGCAAATTTGCAAACGTGGCTCCATCGTAAATGGAGTGTCTACAATAGAATTTGAAGTTCTGCCGGTTAGATATTTTAGCTCCATATTTTATCTAGATCTAAATGGAGGATGAGTCTGGCATGTTCATCCCTTTTGGCGCCATATAACCTTTCTTGTGTTGGTGCTCCGTAAAACCCCAATTCAATTCACTTCACTTGGCTATCTACACTGGTTTGTGGACGTCTGTGGATAGTCCAAACTTGAGTAAAGTCATATCACATGATCTATTGAAAGATGCTATTCAAAAAGTAATGTAATGGATCTTATTACTCCCACCACACCAGGCGTTCTAAAAACAGTCTTAAGAAAATTCGTTCAAACTATCTCAAGAGGAGCTATTAAATTTCTGATTTTTATGCTCCCGAAGGGCGGCATATAGTATTCACACCGTCCATCAGTCATTCGGTCGGTCTGTGCGTCCGTCCAATCAGGCCCGGTCAATCACTTTGACATTTCTGGACGGATTTTCAGATAACTTAGCACAAGTGCCCTCCACAAATAGACGACATGTCGCGCACAAAATCCAGGTCCGTGGCTCCAAGGTCAAGGTCACACTTAGAGGTCAAATGTCAAAACCACTTTGGGGGTGTTTGTCACTTACAATGACATTTCTTGTTTTTAGCTAGACTGATCAGAGATCAGCAGAGCTTATGCCGTGGTGCGGCGTCCGTCCGTAAACTTTTTTTGTAGCGACTACTCCTCTGAAACTACTGAATGGATTTTCATGAAACTTTACAGAAATGTTGCCCATGAAGTCTAGTTGATCCTAGCAAAAATTCATGTTGATGTGAAATCCAAGATGGCCGCCAGATCTAAAAATAGGTTTTTAAAAAAACAAGTTTGTAGCGACTACTTCTTGAAAACTATAAGTGATATTGATATGGGACTTTTACTAAAATGATCAGCATGACATGATGTTGGTCCTTGTCGAACATCGTTTTGATTCTACGTTAAACATGGCTGCCAGCGGCCATCTTTGTTTACATAGAGTTATATTATGAAAACTTGTACCGACTACTACTCTGAAACTACCTGATGGATTTTCATGAAACTTCACGGGAATGTTGCTCTTGATGTCTAATTGATCCTAGCAAAATTTCAGGTGGGCCGGAAATTCAAGATGGCCGCCACGGCTAAAAATAAATTTTCAAAATACAAGTTTGTAGCGATTACTTCTTGAAAACTTTTAGTGATATTGATATGGGACTTTTTCTAAAATGATCAGCATGATATGATGTTGGTCTTTGTCAAAAATTATTTTGATTCAACGTTAAACATGGCTGCCAGCGGCCATCTTTGTTTACATAGTGTTATATAGTAAAAACTTGTAGCGACTACTCCTCTGAAACTACTGAGCGGATTTTCATGAAACAGAGCTTATGCCGTGGTGCAGCGTCCGTCTGTCTGTCTGTCCGTAAACTTTTATTTGTAGCGACTACTCCTTTGAAACTACTGGATGGATATTCATGAAACTTTACAGAAATGTTGCCCATTAAGTCTAGTTGATCCTAGCAAAAATTCATGTTGATGTGAAATCCAAGATGGCCGCTAAAGTTAAAAATAGATTTTTAAAATGCAAGTTTGTAGCAACTACTTCTTGAAAAATATAATTGATATTGATAGGGGACTTTTTCTAAAATGATCAGCATGACATGATGTTGATCCTTGTAAAAAATTGTTTTGATTCGACGTTAAATATGGCTGCCAGTGGCCATCTTTGTTTACATAGAGTTATATAGTAAAAACTTGTAGCGACTACTCCTCTGAAACTACTGGGCGGATTTTCATGAAACTTTACAGGAATGTTGCTCTTAATGTCTAATTGATCCTAGCAAAATTTTAGGTCGGCGAGAAATTTAAGATGGCCGCCACAGCTAAAAATATATTTTTAAAAAGTAAGTTTGTAGCGAAAATGTTTGGGTGAAGGGGCTGCGCTTATTAGAGGAAGGGCATTTATTAGGGATTATACGGTATGTGAAGTTTCATTTCAATCTTTCCAGTGGTAACAGATATCAGTTTATATCTTCGGGCAAAATTTGCCTAATTTGAAGAAAAAAAAGAAGAGGCATAACTTAGCAAAAATTACTTGTGTGTGGCATGTTGATATATACATATACATGGCTGTCTTTGTTTACATAGAGTTATATAGTAAAAACTTGTAGCGACTACTCCTCTGAAACTACTAGGTGGATTTTCATGAAACTTCACAGGAATGTTGTTCTTAATGTCTAATTGATCCTAGCAAAATTTCAGGTCGGCCAGAAATTCAAGATGGCCGCCACAGCTAAAAATAGATTTTTAGCTCTACTGATCAGAGATCAGCAGAGCTTATGCCGTGGTGCGGCGTCCGTCCGTCTGTCCGTCCGTCCGTTAACTTTTTTTTTGTAGCGACTACTCCTCTGAAACTACTGAATAGATTTTCATGAAACTTTACAGAAATGTTGCCCATGAAGTCTAGTTGATCCTAGCAAAAATTCATGTAGATGTGAAATCCAAGATGGCCGCCAAATCTAAAAATAGGTTTTTAAAAAACAAGTTTGTAGCGACTACTTCTTGAAAACTCTAAGGGATATTGCTATGGGACTTTTTCTAAAATGATCAGCATGACATGATGTTGGTCCTTGTCGAAAATCGTTTTGATTCGACGTTAAACATGGCTGCCAGCGGCCATCTTTGTTTACATAGAGTTATATAATGAAAACTTGTAGCGACTATTCCTCTGAAACTACTTGACGGATTTTCATGAAACTTCACAGGAATGTTGCTCTTGATGTCTAATTAATCCTAGCAAAATTTCAGGTCGGCCGGAAATTCAAGATGGCCGCCACGGCTAAAAATAGATTTTTAGCTCTACTGATCAGAGATCAGCAGAGCTTATGCCGTGGTGCGGCGTCCGTCGTCCGTCCGTCCGTCCGTCCGTCCGTCTGTCCGTTAACTTTTTTTTTGTAGCGACTACTCCTCTGAAACTACTGAATAGATTTTCATGAAACTTTACAGAAATGTTGCCCATGAAGTCTAGTTGATCCTAGCAAAAATTCATGTTGATGTGAAATCCAAGATGGCCGCCAAAGCTAAAAATAGATTTTTTAAATTCAAGTTTGTAGCGACTACTTCTTGAAAACTATAAGTGATATTGATATGGGACTTTTTCTAAAATGATCAGCATGACATGATGTTGGTCCTTGTCGAAAATCGTTTTGATTTGACGTTAAACATGGCTACCAGCGGCCATCTTTGTTTACATAGAGTTATATAATGAAAACTTGTAGCGACTACTCCTCTGAAACTACTTGACGGATTTTCATGAAACTTCACAGGAATGTTGCTCTTGATGTCTAATTGATCCTAGCAAAATTTCAGGTCGGCCGGAAATTCAAGATGGCCGCCACGGCTAAAAATAGATTTTTAAAAAATAAGTTTGTAGCGACTACTTCTTGAAAACTATAAGAGATATTGATATGGGACTTTTTCTAAAATGATCAGCATGACATGATGTTGTTTCTTGTCGAAAATCGTTTTGATTCGACGTTAAACATGGCTGCCAGCGGCCATCTTTGTTTACATAGAGTTATATAATGAAAACTTGTAGCGACTACTTCTCTGAAACTACTTGACGGATTTTCATGAAACTTCACAGGAATGTTGCTCTTGATGTCTAATTGATCCTAGCAAAATTTCAGGTCGGCCGGAAATTCAAGATGGCCGCCACGGCTAAAAATAGATTTTTAAAAAATAAGTTTGTAGCGACTACTTCTTGAAAACTATAAGAGATATTGATATGGGACTTTTTCTAAAATGATCAGCATGACATGATGTTGTTTCTTGTCGAAAATCGTTTTGATTCGACGTTAAACATGGCTGCCAGCGGCCATCTTTGTTTACATAGAGTTATATAATGAAAACTTGTAGCGACTACTCCTCTGAAACTACTTGACGGATTTTCATGAAACTTCACAGGAATGTTGCTCTTGATGTCTAATTGATCCTAGTAAAATTTCAGGTTGGCCGGAAATTCAAGGTGGCCGCCACGGCTAAAAATATATTTTTAAAAAATAAGTTTGTAGCGACTACTTCTTGAAAACTATAAGAGATATTGATATGGGACTTTTTCTAAAATTATCAGCATGACATGATGGTTATCCGAGTCGAACATTATTTTGATTCGACGTTAAACGTGGCTGCCAGTGGCCATCTTTGTTTACATAGAGTTATATAATGATAAAAATTGTAGCGACTACTTCTCTGAAAATACTTGACGGATTTTCATGAAACTTCACACGAATGTTGCTCTTGATGTCTAATTGATCCTTGCAAAATTTCAGGTCGGCCGGAAATTCAAGATGGCCGCCATGGCATAAAATAGATTTTCAAAATACAAGTTTGTAGCGACTACTTCTTGAAAACTATAAGTGATATTGATATGGGACTTTTTCTAAAATGATCAGCATGACATGATGGTTATTCAAGTCGAACATTATTTTGATTCGACGTTAAACATGGCCGCCAGTGGCCATGTATGTTTACATAAGAGTTATATAATGATAACTTGTAGCGACTACTCCTCTGAAACTACTTGACGGATTTTCATGAAACTTCACACGAATGTTGCTCTTGATGTCTAATTGATCTTAGCAAAATTTCAGGTCGGCCGGAAATTCAAGATGGCCACCATGGCTAAAAATAGATTTTTAAAAAATAAGTTTGTGGCGACTACTTCTTGAAAACTATAAGAGATATTGATATGGGACTTTTTCTAAAATTATCAGCATGACATGATGGTTATCCGAGTCAAACATTATTTTGATTCAATGTTAAACATGGCTGTTAGTGGCCATCTTTGTTTACATAGAGTTATATAATGAAAACTTGTAGCGACTACTCCTCTGAAACTACTTGACGGATTTTTATGAAACTTCACAGGAATGTTGCTCTTGATGTCTAATTGATCCTAGCAAAATTTCAGGTCGGCCGGAAATTCAAGATGGCCACCAAGGCTAAAAATAGATTTTCAAAAAACCAGTTTGTAGCGACTACTTCCTGAAATCAAAATCAATCAGTAGAGCTACAAGGTCATTGACCTCTTGTTAAAAAATAAGTTTGTAGCGACTACTTCTTGAAAACTATAAGAGATATTGATATGGGACTTTTTCTAAAATTATCAGCATGACATGATGGTTATCCGAGTCGAACATTATTTTGATTCGACGTTAAACATGGCTGCCAGTGGCCATCTTTGTTTACATAGAGTTATATAATGATAACTTGTAGCGACTACTCCTCTGAAAATACTTGACGGATTTTCATGAAACTTCACACGAATGTTGCTCTTGATGTCTAATTGATCCTTGCAAAATTTCTGGTCGGCCGGAAATTCAAGATGGCCGCCATGGCTAAAAATAGATTTTCAAAATACAAGTTTGTAACGACTACTTCTTGAAAACTATAAGTGATATTGATATGGGACTTTTTCTAAAATGATCAGCATGACATGATGGTTATTCAAGTCGAACATTATTTTGATTCGACGTTAAACATGGCTGCCAGTGGCCATGTATGTTTACATAAGAGTTATATAATTATAACTTGTAGCGACTACTCCTCTGAAACTACTTGACGGATTTTCATGAAACTTCACACGAATGTTGCTCTTGATGTCTCATTGATCTTAGCAAAATTTCAGGTCGGCCGGAAATTCAAGATGGCCGCCATGGCTAAAAATAGATTTTTAAAAAATAAGTTTGTAGCGACTACTTCTTGAAAACTATAAGAGATATTGATATGGGACTTTTTCTAAAATGATCAGCATGACATGATGGTTATCCGAGTCGAACATTATTTTGATTCAATGTTAAACATGGCTGTCAGTGGCCATCTTTGTTTACATAGAGTTATTTAATGAAAACTTGTAGCGACTACTTCTCTGAAACTACTTGACGGATTTTCATGAAACTTCACAGGAATGTTGCTCTTGATGTCTAATTGATCCTAGCAAAATTTCAGGTCGGCCGGAAATTCAAGATGGCCACCACGGCTAAAAATAGATTTTCAAAAAACCAGTTTGTAGCTACTACTTCCTGAAATCAAAATCAATCAGTAGAGCTTCAAGGTCATTGACCTCTTGTTAAAAAAAAAGTTTGTAGCGATTACGTCTTGAAAACTATAAGTGATATTGATATGGGACTTTTTGTAAAATGATCAGCATGACATGATGGTTATCAGAGTCAAACATTATTTTGATTCGACGTTAAACATGGCTGCCAGTGGCCATCTTTGTTTACATAGAGTTATATGATGAAAACTTGTAGCGACTACTCCTCCGAAACTACTTGACGGATTTTCATGAAACTTCACAGGATTGTTGCTCTTGATGTCTAATTGATCCTAGCAAAATTTCAGGTCGGCCAGAAATTCAAGATGGCCGCGATGGCTAAAAATATATTTTAAAAATACAAGTTTGTAGTGACTTCTTCTTGAAAACTATAAGTGATATTGATATGGGACTTTTTCTAAAATGATCAGCATGACATGATGTTGGTCCTTGTCAAAAATCGTTTTGATTCGACGTTTAACATGGCTGTCTTTGTTTACATGAGTTATATAATAAAAACTTGTAGCGACTACTCCTCTGAAACTACTAGGCGGATTTTCATGAAACTTTACAGAAATGTTGCTCTTGATGTCTAATTGATCCTAGCAAAATTGCAGGTCTGCCAGAAATTCAAGATGGACCCCACAGCTAAAAATAAATTTTTAAACATTAAGTTTGTAGCGACTACTTCTTGAAAACTATAAGTGATATTGATATGGGACTTTTTTTTAAATGATCAGCATGACATGATGTTAATCCTAGTCGAACATTATTTTGATTCGACATTAAACATGGCTGCCAGTGGCCATCTTTGTTTACATAGATTTATATAGTAAAAACTTGTAGCGACTACTACTCTGAAACTACTTGACAAATTTTTATGAAACTTCACAGGAATGTTGCTCTTGATGTCTAATTGTTCCCAGATATTTTTAAGGTCGGCCAGAAATTCAAGATGGCCACCATGGCTAAAAATAGATTTATAAAAAAACATTTGTAGCGACTTCTTCTTGAAAACTGTAAGTGATATTGATATGGAACCTTTTCTAAAATGATCAGCATGACATGATGTTGATCCTTGTCGAAAATGATTTTGATGCGACGTTAAACATGGCCGCCAGTGGCCATCTTTGTTTACAGAGAGTTTGTATTGTAAAAATTTGTAGCGACTACTCCTCTGAAACTAATTGACGGGACGGATTTTCATGAAACTTAACACGAATGTTGCTCTTGATGTCTAATTGATCCTTGCAAAATTTCAGGTCGGCCGGAAATTCAAGATGGCCGCCATGGCTAAAAATAGATTTTCAAAATACAAGTTTGTAACGACTACTTCTTGAAAACTATAAGTGATATTGATATGGGACTTTTTCTAAAATGATCAGCATGACATGATGGTTATTCAAGTCGAACATTATTTTGATTCGACGTTAAACATGGCTGCCAGTGGCCATGTATGTTTACATAAGAGTTATATAATTATAACTTGTAGCGACTACTTCTCTGAAACTACTTGACGGATTTTCATGAAACTTCACACGAATGTTGCTCTTGATGTCTAATTGATCTTAGCAAAATTTCAGGTCGGCCGGAAATTTGAGATGGCCGCCATGGCTAAAAATAGATTTTTAAAAAATAAGTATGTAGCGACTACTTCTTGAAAACTATAAGAGATATTGATATGGGACTTTTTCTAAAATGATCAGCATGACATGATGGTTATCCGAGTCGAACATTATTTTGATTCAATGTTAAACATGGCTGTCAGTGGCCATCTTTGCTTACATAGAGTTATATAATGAAAACTTGTAGCGACTACTCCTCCGAAACTTGACGGATTTTCATGAAACTTCCCAGGAATGCTGCTCTTGATGTCTAATTGATCCTAGCAAAATTTCAGGTCGGCCGGAAATTAAAGATGGCCACCACGGCTAAAAATAGATTTTCAAAAAACCAGTTTGTAGCGACTACTTCCTGAAATCAAAATCAATCAGTAGAGCTTCAAGGTCATTGACCTCTTGTTAAAAAAGAAGTTTGTAGCGATTACGTCTTGAAAACTATAATTGATATTGATATGGGACTTTTTGTAAAATGATCAGCATGACATGATGGTTATCAGAGTCAAACATTATTTTGATTCGACGTTAAACATGGCTGCCAGTGGCCATGTATGTTTACATAAGAGTTATATAATTATAACTTGTAGCGACTACTTCTCTGAAACTACTTGATGGATTTTCATGAAACTTCACACGAATGTTGCTCTTGATGTCTAATTGATCTTAGCAAAATTTCAGGTCGGCCGGAAATTCAAGATATTGTGTTTCAAATGAGTTTCTTTATTCAAATATAGTGGTCTTACAGCGTATCACAATTCCTTGAGGCTACATACACTATATATTTAAATCACATCTCTCTTTGATAATGTAACACATGTCAGGCATTATGGTATATAGTGACGTTTGGATTTTTCAAGGTGTAGGACATACAAATGCCTTAATAACAGTGTTTAAACAAAGATTAATCGATACTTTTATACAAAATTGGAATACACGTATACATGAATCGACATAGGCTAACACATATTCGCTGTTCCTTGAGTTTACGTATAAACCTTACTTAGATATTGTTAAAATGAGAAAAAAAATTCCGTGTGGTCTTGTCACAACTGAGAATGTCATCACATAGGTTACATATAAAGTCAGGGCGTTGGCAAAAGCCACATAAATCAGCAGCTAATGAAAGGACATGTTCCGTTTGTAACACATTGGAAGACGAATTTCATTTTATTTTAGAATTACACTATATACTGATTTAAGGGAAAAATATATAAATCGCTATTTCTGGTTTAGGCCATATATTCCGAAGTTCATTCCGTTAATAACATGTGAAAATGGAACAACTATAAGAAATCTATCTTCATATGTATATGAGGGGTTTTGACTAAGAAATTCTATTATCTATACTAATTGATCATAGTATTACCAATTAATTGGTATAGGTCTTGTTAACCATGGTTTGCTACTAACACTCATAAGTATTAAAATCTGTTGATATTTAAAAGTACATGTGTAATCAAACCTGTTTTAGCGGTCACGTAAAATGGATAGACACCTGTCTTAAGCAGACGTATATTTAAAAGCTCTATTATTATCTTAAATTTAATTTAAATTATATATATTATTATCTTTTTTTATTTAAATGAAATTATATATATATTTAGTGGCCATGGGCTTTTACCGGCCAATTTTGAGCCTTCGCATGAGTGACTATTTGAGACAGGTTTGAGTGTAGTAAAAAAATAAATAATATGTGTGTGTATATATGTATGTGTATATGGGTACATATAAATGTATGTATGTATATAAATATATGTATATATATATAATAACATCATGCATTACATGTTAAAGTATATATAAATATACACTCTTTTACTCTCCCAAACAAACGAATCTTCAACTGTAACACTTCTTCAGTAAGTGAGAAATGGAGAAAATGTATGACAAAAAAAAGAAATGTGACAAATTAGACTTTATATGTTGCCATTTATTGATTGCCGTGTGTGTATATATGTATTGTGTTGTACCTGTGTACTCATGGACCTAAAGGTGTTTTGTATTTTGAATAAATATATATATGTAGTGCATGTCTATTTATATTAGACCATTTATGAAATCAAGGGTTAAATGGCAGAAGGGGCTAAGTGTATTCGTTTGCGTGTATTACTATGTTTCTTCACATGTATTCTAAGATTTGTTCTCAGAATATAATAGTATCATTAGCTGATGGAGTTTTCGTCTGCATGAGTGCACACGCATTTGTTTCTTAAATCCCGCCTCATAATTTCATCAGAGTGATGGCAAATAAATACATGTATATTTTAGTGTAAACCGCATTGTCGTTTTTTGGTAAACATATTCACACTGCATTTCAGGCATGCCATGTTCGAGTACCGGTATATACCCTGCAACTAAGACAGGTATATACCTTGCAACTAAGACAGGTATATACCCTGCAACTAAGATAGGTATTTACCCTGCAACTAAGACAGTTACATCTGTTCTCGTTCCTGCTACACAAGACGAAATCATTTTCGGGTCCAATATGGACGCTTCTAATCACGTATACTCTAAACTCCTGTCAAGAACATTAGATAGTATGGGATATAGTGAAGAAATGACCAAATGTAGAGTTCAATATTATATGACATGTGCACAAATTTATAATGATGTACCGGAATTTGAAGACCTGGACTTAATATACGCCGGAAGCAAGGGAGTAGGACTCGCACTGCCACTTGAAAGCGATACTGATATGATGTTTGTGAGTTGTAACAGTATATGTGCTGAAGATCTGCGACAGGTTAACAACCTTCATGAATATACTACAGTGCTACAGATTGGCCAACTGCACACACCTCCCGGGTATACTCAGTTGAAACTGGTTACATTTGGTGACAGTTCATTTAAACATTTGATCGAAAACTCATTGATTCCGTCTGAGGGCCGAGATTTTATTGTATCAAGTGATTTTTTGCGAAAACAAACTGATCCCTATGAGGCTATACAGCACCTGGTAACGGCCAGTCAGAATAGAGATATACATGGCACAACATGGGACATGAGCGGTCCCTCATGTCCATTCTCACTAAATATGTTTGGTGCAGATTTGGCCTTTGATATCGTATCAGGATTCTATTGCGATTGCCCGACCATTCTAGAAGCCTGAAAAATGAAGGCCTTTGGCCAGGAGAGCTAAAATCATCAGCTCCAAAAAGTAGGGCATGGTCATAGATGAAATCCAGGCATCCAAAAAAAAGATGCACTACCGAAGACACGAATATGTCAAAATAGAATATGTTTTCTTCCAAAGATTAAGCTATAAATTAGGTTTAAAACATATAGTACATAATTCTAGTTCATGATGAAGTGATGTAAATGTAACAATTAAAGTTATCTGCCCTTTGCTTGGATGGTGAAGGTCACATCCACATTTGCTTTGTCACGTTGCAATGTACCACTCAAGATACAACTATAAGCAACATTTGAAAGGTCTTAGTGCATACAATTTGTGAAAAATTTCCTAAACGCCAAAGTTGAAGGTAAAAATTATAAGGTTATCTGCCCATGCTTGGAGGGTCACGGTCACTTCCACATTTACTTTGTCCGTTGCGATGTAACACCCAGGATACAACTATAAGCAACGTGTTAAAGGTCTAGTGCATACAGTTTGTGAAAATGTGACCTAAACGCAAAAGTTGAAGGTAAACATTATTAAGTTATCTGCCCTTTGCTTGAAGGGTCAAGGTCACTTCAACATTTGCTTTGTCACGTTGGTTAAAACTTTAAAATCCGAGATGCTTAAAGTTACTTCAGGTGTTCCTCAGGGATCAATACTAGGTCCATTGCTATTTCTATTGTACATAAATGACATTGCATTCGCATCTACCTCTGGAAATACAGATATTTATGCAGATGATACTAAAGTACACGAATCTGATTATAATATTTTGGATGTACAAAATAGACTTCAAGATCGTTTGAATATTATAAATAAGTGGTGTATTTTGAATAATATGTCATTACATCCAGCGAAAACTAAATGCATGGTCATAGGAACTAATCACAAGCTCAAACATGTGGATATATTGAAATTAACTGTTGATAGTTTATGTATAGAAAATGTCGCAGTTCAAAAGGTCCTTGGAGTTTATGTTGACAGAACTTTGTCTTGGAATGTACAAATAGACTAAATGTGTTCCAAACTCAATTCTAAAATTGCCTTATTGAAACGTATATCTTACTATTTAACATATGATATGAAGATTATGTTTTATAATGCCTATATTATGTCTACATTTGATTATTGCTGTACTGTATGGGGTAAAAGCAAAAAAATAGAAGATAAAATACATAAAATTCAAAAAAGAGCAGCTAGAATAATATTATACAAACATTTTCGAACTAATTCTAAGGATATGTTCATTGAACTTCAGTGGCTTTCTTTTCGTAACAGATGTCATTATCATACTGGTGTGTTGATATATAAATCAATAAACAACCTAGCTCCTAATTACATATCACAACTTTTGACATTCTCATGTAATAATAGGTATAATCTCAGATCAGCTACACGAAATGATCTTGTTACACAAAAACCGCTAACTAAATACATGAAAGACACCTTTAGCGACTTTGGTCGACACGTTTGGAACAATATACCGGTCGACATACGTTCTCTTCCTACTATCCAGTCATTTAAATATAATTATAAAATGTTTATTGCAAAATGCACATTAACATGAATGATATTATCATTTATTTATTTTTTGCTTGGATATATATGTACATTATGTAAGACTTCTTATATTTCTTCTATATTCAAATATAACTGAGTGTTTGTCGAAGATTGAATGTTTTTATTGTTAGTGTATTTGTTAAAAGCACTAAATGTTTGTTAATTCATGTACAGAAGGCCGCATTGAAAAATATGATGTGTATATCTTGATAGTATGTCATAATGTGTTAACCTTCTTTAAATAAAGAATTTATTATTATTATTATTATTATTATTGCCATGTACCACCTAAGATACAACTATAAGCAAAGTTTGAAAGGTCTAGTGCATACAGTTTGTGTAAAAGTGACCTAAACGCAAAAGTTGAAAATGTGACCTAAACGCAAAAGTTGAAGGTAAAAATTATTAAGTTTTCTGCCCTTTGCTTGAAGGGTCAAGGTCACTTCAACATTTGCTTTGTCACGTTGCCATGTACCACCTAAGATACAACTATAAGCAAAGTTTGAAAGGTCTAGTGCATACAGTTTGTGTAAAAGTGACCTAAACGCAAAAGTTGAACCTAAAATTAGTAAGTTATCTGCCCTTTGCTTAGAGGGTCAAGGTCACTTCCACATTTGCTTTTTCACGTTGTGATGTACCACCCATGATACAACTATAGGCCAAGTTTGAAAGGTCTAATGCATACAGTTTGTGAGAAAATGACCTAAACGCAAAACTTGAATGTTTTCAACCGGAAAAGCAACACCTATGTCTCTTTTGTTCTTCGAAAAGGCGAGACAAAAATGGATTTATACAGAGATATATAATATACAAATTCAGAGAAAAATATTAACAATAACAGTGCAGTTTATGAATTGTATATGGTACTGAACATGTACAATCTACAGATCTTCCGTTGTCCCACGATGGTGGTAAACATTGCGTGCATCTTTTATGAAAGAATGTGATATTTTGTTGAAGTTTGTTTCTGGTTTACTAGTTTAATGTGTTCAGTTTGCATATATTTAATAAAAAAATTGCCATCTGCAATTTGTTCATGAAAAGTTGCCAATTTATTTACTGTCCCACGGATTTGTGTCCGTGATGTTACTTTTATATAAATAATGAAATACGAGTATTCTCCTTTTAGTTATTCTAGCAAATAACGAGTCCTCCCACAGTTTTAACTTACAGTTTAAAGATAACGGAGTGTTTGTGGATAAAGTATTATATTTTTTGGAAGTATGTACAAAAGTTTGTGACTGTCTTTACGTATTCGTTTGTCATGTCTTCGAAGTTACCAGTAATAAAGATAAATGCAATATAATATTAACAAGAAAATGTCACTGTAAGTGACAAATGCCCCCGAAATGATCTTTGACCTCTTAGTGTGACCTTGAACATGGAGCCACGAACATGGATTTTGTGCGCGACACGTCGTCTGGCTGTGGTGAGCGCTTGTGCCAAGTTATTTGAAAATCCGTCCAGGAATGCCAGAGTTATTGACCGGGCACAATTTGACCTTTGACCTCTAACTGTGACCTTGACCTTGGAGCCATGGACATGGATTGTGTGCGCGGCACATCGTCTTGTTGTGGTGATCACTTGAGCCAAGTTATTTGAAAATCCGTCCAGGAATGTCAAAGTTATTAACCGGACATGAAAGCACTTCATTTTGACCTTTGACCTCTAAGTGTGACCTTGACATTGGAGCCACGGACCTGGATATTGTGCGCGACACGTCGTCTTGTTGTGGTGAGCAATAGCGCCAAGTCATTTGAAAGTCTGTCCATTATTGTCAGTTATTAACCAGACACGATTGTACGGATGAACGAACGAAAGGACTGACGGACGGACAGTGCAACTACTATATGCCACCGTTCGGGGGCATAAACAACATTATACTGTACAAACAACTGTCTGTAAAGATAATGTCGTCTACAAAAATAACCAATGCCCCGGGGAACATTTGTTCAATATATTAATTTTGTTTATTTATTAGGAATTGTCATAGATGTTACTGTCGTTGGTGTTACCAAAAACGTAGTAACATCATATACATCATTTTATAATAGCAAATACATCGTATTGTTATAACTGGATCAACAGTGATTTTACAGAACCATTACGCAGTTATCTGATAAAAATGCATTCTTTATATGAATGTCAATCTTGTATAGCTTGTAAACAGAGTTGGAATATGTATCAATACAGTTCATATTAAATTAAAGCAAACAGTAACAGCACATACACATAAGGTAACATCAATGACAACCAGTTTGTAACTTCTGGGACAATTGTTTGAACATATGCATATATAGTTATGTTTTTGCAATGATGTTTAAGATGCAACATGCCGTCGAAATGTATCAAATGTATCGTGCACTATCTCTAATAAATATAACTGAGTGTATGATCTTAATAGTCAAATTCGCAAAGTATGATTAAGGTAACATCAAATACACATACAGCAACATTAAAGACAATTTTATAATAGCACGATTCACTGGTGTTCATGTTAAATGTTTTGTTCTTTTTGTTTTTGAAAAATATGTGAACATGTAATAAGCTCACAAAAGAACTACAGTCGTAACTTTGATGCAAAACTGATAAAAACTCTGGAGTCGTATTTGGTGTAATAAAATATGTCATTGATGTTATCCAATTTCCGATTTGAAAATAGTAAATGTTTTCTTATGTTTCAAAACTGATGTGAACACGTATCATGAATTATAAAATATTGTCATTAATCATATGCAGTCATAAATGTGATGCAAAACTTGTCTTTGGTGTTACAAAACGTGTCGTTGAGGTTACCAGTTTTCAAAACAACACGAGTTTTACGATTTGAAAATACCAAATGGTTTACTGTTGGAGTTAGAACAGATGTGCCAATGTTATATTCATTCCAAAATGACGCCACTACACGCCTAACGTGATAACTGTAATGCACAACTAAACTGAATTGGATTTTAAGGCGCACCAACACATGAAAGGTTATATTGCGCCTAACAGGAATGAACATGCCAGGCTCATCCTCCACTTACATAGAGATAAAATATGGAGAGTTGCTGCATTTACGCTGGAGGCTCATTTGTTGTTTTTCAAAACAACACGAGTTTTACGATTTGAAAATACCAAATGGTTTACTGTTGGAGTTAGAACAGATGTTCCAATGTTATATTCATTCCAAAATGACGCCACTACACGCCTAACGTGATAACTGTGATGCACAACTAAACTGAATTGGATTTTAAGGCGCACCAACACATGAAAGGTTATATTGCGCCTAACAGGAATGAACATGCCAGGCTCATCCTCCACTTACATAGAGATAAAATATGGAGAGTTGCTGCATTTACGCTGGAGGCTCATTTGTTGTTTTTCAAAACAACACGAGTTTTACGATTTGAAAATACCAAATGGTTTACTGTTGGAGTTAGAACAGATGTGCCAATGTTATATTCATTCCAAAATGACGCCACTACACGCCTAACGTGATAACTGTGATGCACAACTAAACTGAATTGGGTTTTAAGGCGCACCAACACATGAAAGGTTATATTGCGCCTAACAGGAATGAATATAATGGAAAAGCAATTTCCTTCAAACTTTTATTATTTTTTATTAATAATGATTCGCAAATATGCATGTTACATATATTATAGAGCAACTGGAACACCTCAGGTTTTAAATAAATCAAGATTGCCTTATGCATACCTGTCAAGTCTCACGCATTAGGTGTGAGACACGCATTTTTGTGCCAAATTACACCCGCACGCATACATTTAATGTTCTCACGCGTTCTGACAAATTAATTCAGTTACAATGTATGATCATATGAACAGTATTACAAGTATACCTCTGAGTTAAAATTCAAACACAGACCGTCTCGGACTTTAGCGCACTTCACCACACTGACTCCATAAACAAGAGGTAACCGCCCCTGGGGCTTATCTCACTCTTGACTTCCACTTGGCCTTGACAGCCATGCTTGTGTGCCTTTAAACATTTCTAAATTATAATTTAGTTTTATGGAGCACCAACACGAAACGTTAAATGGCGCCAAGTTTGTCAAAATGAATGAGCATTCCAGGCCCACCTTTACATCGAGATAAAAATAGGAGAAATGGGCCCAGCGACTTCTCACTTTACATCGAGATAAAAGTATGCAAAATGGGCCCGGAGACTTCTCACCAGACTGCGAAACTGCTTTTGTGAACACTGCATTTTTCGCTGGAGCCACGATAATTGTGTTTTTTTCCACCAAAGTAACACCAGAAACAAAACAGGGATGATGACGATGACCTTTTAATAAGGAACACGACAAACAATTTCACACTGGGACATGGCCATAAGGAAAACAACCTTGTCTGTAAATACAGCGAAACTTTTTAGGGATGATCAGTACCAGGTTTAGTTGTGCATATCGTCTCCGTGTTCCGGTTGAATAATTGTTGGTGTAGATATGGCCCTTTAAATGTTTAAATACACACATTTTATCTTGACTAGTTCTCCTGAACCCCTGGCCGGATTTCAACGATTTTTTTCAGAGATGATCAGTACCACGCTTAGTTGTGCATATCAGCACTATTTTATGTTTAAAAGAGTTTTGGCGGAGTTATGACCCTTTAAAGGTTTTATTACACAATCTTTGTCCGTACTAGTTCTGCTGAACACCTGGCCGAATTCCAATGAAACTTGGCAAGGAAGATCAGTATACAGTTTACGCAAACACATTTTCAAGTCCATAGACAAACTAAGACATATTTTTTGTTAATGGACCGACGATTTTTCTCAGAGACTGAGTATAAAGCCTAGTTGTGCATACCATTGCCTGTTTCGGTAGAATGATTTTTGGCGGAGTTATGGCCCTTTAAAGGTTTTAAGACACAGACATTGTCCCGTCTAGTTCTCCTGATCCCCTGGTCGGATTTAAACGAATATTGGTGGAGATGATGAGTACCAAGCCTAGTTGTGCATGTCATCGCCATGTTCCAGTTGAATGGATTTTGGCATAGTTATGACCTTCAAACATTTTATTACACTAACTTTGTAAAGACTAGTTCTCCTGAACCTTTTGCCAGATTTCAGCAGTTTTGACAGTGTTATGGTCCCTGATACACATTATTTAGCTTTGGCAAGTAGAGCGTCCCCAGGCCCTCTTGGACCTCTTGTTTAAGTTTCTGACTTTATTAAATTTTTCACGTGATTCTGAAAAGTTTACACCCCAATAAATGGCAGAAAACATGACAGTGTACATTTATAATATAATATTGATGTTAGCATTGTAATTCCAACTTGCACGATTATAGTCGGGAGAGTGCTTCAAGTCCATTTGAGCCTCTAGTAATAGATTGATATGTGTGTTTTGTACTGTAACATTTGATGTGTAATACAGTTACATTTGTATTGTAATACAGTTACATTTGTATTGTTACATTTGTATTGTAATAATGTTACATTTGTATCGTAATGCACTTACATTTGTATTGTAATGTGATACAGTTACATTTGTGTAGTAATATTGTTACATTTGTATTACAATACAGTTAGTATTGTAATATTGTTGCATTTGTATTGTAATCTCAACTGCTTTCAGTTTGAAGAAGAAGTAGAAAAGTTCCTATCAAAGTTAGAGATCGACCCCAGTGACCTGGACAACATAACAATTGCAGGTAAGCATCTACACTATTTTTGTACAATTTATTATGTTGTAGTTTTTGAAGTGGTTTATTGTTGCATTTGATAGCGTACATCTCGACAGATAGTCAAAAACATTAACACTGGGACACTGCCTGCTCGACAGCCTTCAAACAATAAATGTCAATAAGTGACCCTGAGCGACCTTTGCTTATTTGTTCTGCTTTATTTACATCGGACCTTGATGCAAACAGAAACTGGTAACATAATATTTATGCATAGGAGTTATGTAATAAAATACTTTTGCTGGAAACAATTAACACACCTGGGACCCCAGGAAGGCAATATAATAAACATCTATGAGTGAACCCTATTTTCTGAAATGTGTTGCTTTAAGCTCAATTTTGCATGTATGGGTGCTTTCCTGGAGTGCCATGTATGTTTTAATGGTATTAAAGTTCAGATGCATCTGTAATAGCATAGACGGATACAGCTACATGCATGATGGAATGTTTACTAAGGTGTTTCTTTTTTAGATATACGCCACAAGTTTGAGAGAAAAAAGCGTCAGAAACTGACAAAGGTTGAGAAGAGGGTATTCATTGAAATGACAAAGAGTTTTATATCGGCCATGTTTGACACCACTGCAGATAAAAGAAATGAAAAGGAAATGGCCAGCGTCGAAGAGCGGACTAAAGTAAAACCTCCCTCGGACAGTCAAACACCTCCCTTGGTCAGCTCGGTTTGTGAAAATGTCCTGTCAAAGAATGGGATACAGAAAAGTGTCTTCAATAGTTTGAATCAGATGAAAACTTCAACCCCAAATACTAAAGTGAATTCTAATATTGCCAAATTCAATGCAAGGGAAATAACTCCTGTTACCAAAAGAAAGCTAAATGACAGCGATGAAATGGTTACACCCCCCTCAAAGAAAATGTTCACATCAGTAAGACAACAGCTGAAGTCGGCAGAAAAAGATCCAAAAAAAGTTGAAAAAGCTGATCTAATGGGTGAAATTAAAAAGGCAAGGCAAGACATGGGATTAAATTCCGAAAAGGGTAAACCTGATAGTTCAGCATTCCTTTACAAAGGTATGAGAGGTAGAGATTTTGACTTGGCTTCTGAATCTCCGAATGGTGTGACCCTGGAAGAAAAACTTAAGTTGATGTCAGATTATGAGATGTCCAATTGTAATGCAGCTATAAATAACTACGGGATTTCCAACTGTTTTATAAATAGTAATCAAACTCCTGGGAAAAGCTGCTCTAGCGTTGGAATGTTTCAAGTCAATGTGCCGTGACCCCAAGAGGTAGAGGTCGTGGAAAGGGTAGAGGTCGTGGAAGAGGTACATTTTGATAAAATTTAAAATTTAAACAACATATCTTTTTTTAGTGAAATAAATTGAAAATCATTTCAATTTATCCAGTTCTGGTGTTGACAATAGACCTAAGTTTAGCTCGACTTTGCGAAGAGAAGTGAAGCTATTCTTCCAGCCCAGGCGTTGGCTTCTAGTAACCTTTTACGTTAAGCTCATGTCTCAAAAAACACTTTAGGGAATTCAGTGAAACTTTTCATATGTATTCAATTTTAGCTCGACTGATCAGAGATCAGCAGAGCTTATGCCGTGGTCCGTCTGTCCGTAAACTTTTGTTTGTAGCGACAACCCCTCTGAAACTACTGGATGGATATTCATGAAACTTTACAGAAATTTTGCCAATAAAGTCTAGTTGATTCTAGCGAAAATTCATGTTGATGTGAAATTCAAGATGGCCGCCAAAGATAAAAATAGAGTTTTAAAATACAAGTTTGTAGCGACTAATTCTTAAAAACTATAATTGATATTGATATGGGACTTTTTCTAAAATGATCAGCATGACATGATGTTGGTCCTTGTCAAAAATCGTTTTGATTCGACGTTAAACAAGGCTGCCAGTGGCCATCTTTGTTTACATAGAGTTATATAGTAAAAACTTGTAGCGACTACTCCTCTGGAACTACTTGACGGATTTTCATGAAACTTTACAGGAATGTTGCTCTTGATGTCTAATTGATTTTCGCAAAATTTCAGGTCGGCCCGAAATTCAAGATGGCCGCCACAGCTAAAAATATTTTGTTAGCTCTTCTGATCAGAGATCAGCAGAGCTTATGCCGTGGTGCGGCGTATGCGTCCGTCTGTCTGTCCTTCCGTCTGTCCGTCCGTAAACTTTTATTTTTGTAGCGACTACTCCTCTGAAACTACTGGATGGATATTCATGAAACTTAACAGAAATGTTGCCCATGAAGTCTAGTTGATCCTAGCAAAAATTCATGTTGATGTGAAATCCAAGATGGCCGCCAAATCTAAAAATAGGTTTTTAAAAAACAAGATTGTAGCGACTACTTCTTGAAAACTCTAAGGGATATTGATATGGGACTTTTTCTAAAATGATCAGCATGACATGATGTTGGTTCTTGTCGAAAATCGTTTTGATTCGACGTTAAACATGGCTGCAAGCGGCCATCTTTGTTTACATAGAGTTATATAATGAAAACTTGTAGCGACTACTCCTCTGAAACTACTTGACGGATTTTCATGAAACTTCACAGGAATGTTGCTCTGGATGTCTTATTGATCCTAGCAAAATTTTAGGTCGGCCGGAAATTCCAGATGGCCGCCACAGCTACAAATATTGATATGCGACTTTTTCTAAAATTATCAGCATGACATGACGGTTATCCGAGTCGAACATTATTTTGATTCAATGTTAAATATGGCTGTCAGCGGCCATCTTTGTTTACATAGAGTTATATAATGAAAACTTGTAGCGACTACTTCTCTGAAACTACTTGACGGATTTTCATGAAACTTCACAGGAATGTTGCTCCTGATGTCTAATTGATCCTAGCAAAATTTTAGGTCGGCCGGAAATTCCAGATGGCCGCCACAGCTAAAAATATTGATATGCGACTTTTTCTAAAATTATCAGCATGACATGACGGTTATCCGAGTCGAACATTATTTTGATTCAATGTTAAATATGGCTGTCAGCGGCCATCTTTGTTTACATAGAGTTATATAATGAAAACTTGTAGCGACTACTCCTATGAAACTCCTTGACGGATTTTCATGAAACTTTACAGGAATGTTGCTCTTGATGTCTAATTGATCCTCGCAAAATTGGTTGGCCGGAAATTCAAGATGGTCACCACGGCTAAAAATAGATTTTCAAAAAACAAGTTTGTAGCGACTACTTTTTGAAATCAAAATCAATCAGTAGAGCTTCAAGGTCATTGACCTCTTGTTAAAAGACAAGTTTGTAGCGCCTACTTCTTAAAGATATGGGACTTTTTCTTAAATGATCAGCATGTCATGATGTTGGTCCTTGTCGAAAATCGTTTTGATTCAATGTTCAGAGCTTTTTTCCTTATATAACAGAGGCCTGTAAAGGGCCTCTTCCCAACAGAAAATTGGACTGTTTTTTCCCAACTGTGGCAGAAATATTTCCCAATCGGAAAACAGCAGTCTCTCAGAATTTGAGAAAAAGCATGAATTCTGCAGTGTGTTTTTGGCTGCTAAGTAAATTCCGACTTAGAAAAGTTAATAAGTATGGTAAATAATGGATGACAATATAAATAAAGTATATTAATGTCATATTTACTTTATTTATGAAACCTTTTATTTTTCCCAAAATTAGAAATAAGCGCGTTCTTTTTTCCCAAAATGGACAGGCCTGGGCCTCTTCCCAATTTTGTGGAAAAAAGCCCTGATGTTAAACATGGCTGCCAGCGGCCATCTTTGTTTACATAGAGTTTTATAGTAAAAACTTGTAGCGCCTACTCCTCTGAAACAACTTGACGGATTTTCATGAAACTTTACAAGAATGTTGCTCTTGAAGTCTAATTGATCCTCGCAAAATTTCAGGTCGGCCCGAAATTCAAGATGGCCGCCACAGCTAAAAATAGATTTTTAAAAGATAAGTTTGTAGCGCCTACTTCTTAAAGATATGGGACTTTTTCTTAAATGATCAGCATGTCATGATGTTGGTCCTTGTCGGAAATCGTTTTGATTCGATGTTAAACATGGCTGTCAGCGGCCATCTTTGTTTACATAGAGTTATATAGTAAAAACTTGTAACGACTACTCCTCTGTAACTACTTGACAGATTTTCATGAAACTTCACAGGAATGTTGCTCTTGATGTCTAATTGATCCTAGCAAAATTTCAGGTTGGCCGAAAATTCAAAATGGCCGCCATGGCTAAAAATAGATTTTCAAAATACAAGTTTGTAGGGACTACTTCTTGAAAACTATAAGATATATTGATATGGGACTTTTTCTAAAATGATCAGTATGACATGATGTTGATCCTCGTCTAAAAAATTTTTGATTTGACATTAAACATGGCCGCCAGCGGCCATCTTTGTTTACAAAGAGTTATATAATGAAAACTTGTAGCGACTACTCCTATGAAACTACTTGATGGATTTTCATGAAACTTCACAGGAATGTTGACCTAGCTATCAAAAATCTATCAGTAGAGCTTCAATGTCATTGACCTCTTGTTAGTTCTACTGATCTTATGTGGTGCGGTGTCCATCCGTAAACCTTTTTTGTAGGGACTACTTTTTTGAAACAACTGGATGGATTTTCATGAAACTTTACAGGAAGTTGCCCATGATGTCTTGTTGATCATAGCAAAAATTTGTAGCGACTACTTCTTGAAAACTATGTGATATTGATATGTGACTTTTTCTAAAAATGATTTAGCATGACATGATGTTGGTCCTTGTCGAAAATCATTTCGATTCAACGTTAAACATGGCTGCCAGTGGCCATCTTTGTTTACATAGAGTTATATAGTAAAAAACTTGTAGCGACTACTCCTCTGAAACTATTTGATGGATTTTCATGAAAATTAGAAACCCAACAAGAACTCGCCGAAAAAAAAGTTGCATTTTTCAATAACAACAACAACGCAAAGCAGCGCGTAAACAAGACGTCTAACTCTTATCAAAATGGTAATAATTAACCTTTCTCATACAAATGTTTATACCTTTTAGCTAAAATAATGACTTTGTTACTTTGTAATTCAAAACAGAAAGTAGGCCATCATACGTACATGTAAACAACATTTATTCTTTACATTGTCATCTGTTTACGCGTACTGAAATCAGGCCATTTATTTTGAGTTGTATGCGAGGCCACACAAAACAGAACGATTACTGTGTCATCCATTTTTTCCATCATGGGTAAATTTACATGCTTGGTTGCTTGATTGATTGAAGGGTTTCACGACGCACCAACACATAAAAATGGCATAGGTCATAAAAAGGAAAGCTCCCTCTCCATTTACATCAAGATAAAAGGTATGCAGCCAACAACATCCTCACCCCATGTTCTGACTGTTCATCTCGAACAAAGTGGAAGGAGACACTGTGCTCTTATTCTACACTGGATGTAAACTTGATCTTCTACTTTGGATGGTACCACCAACATGGTACCACAGGGGTGCTAATTAACCAATGAACATGAAAACTGAATTGGGTTTTACGGTGCACAAACTAGTCGCACAAACACAGTATATATGAAATTACTCGATTCTATTGATTTTTGAATTATATTAACAAGAGAATCTTATTTGACCTATTTTTGATTGGTATTTGTGAAACCTGTGCTATAGGAATATAACTATTAATTGATGTGCATTAATTATACTGTTTCCATGTATTACATAAATCATGTCATAATCAGCAAGTCAAAGAATTAATATTATTCGACTTGGTTTAATATATACATATATATTAATGACAAGATAAGAAAGTTACACAAATATTTTAATAGAAAATTGTATTTAATTCTGCTGAAGTGGCTAAAAAAGCTTAGCCATATATGGCTGAACAAAAATTGAATTGGCTAAAGAAAATTGAGGTGGTTTAGCCAAAATGGCTAAAAAAAAGTTGGTCCAATGAAGAGCCCAGATTTGATCCTAGCAAAATTTCAGGTCGCAGGAAGTTTAAGATGGCCGCCACAGCTAAAAATAGATTTTTAGCTCGACTATTCGAAGAATAAGAGAGCTTATGTAATCACCCCGGGGTCGGCGTCGGCGTTGGCGTCGGTGTCGGCGTCCCACATCAAGATTTGCATGTAAGCTGTGTTTACAAGTCTATATCTCTTACATTTCTTGTCCTACCACAACCAAATTTGTTCATGGGCTTCCTTGTAGCATTATCTTAAGGGCTGCATAAGCAATTTTGGTTCCTGTAACCCATGGGCTCCCATGGAACCCAAATTATGATAGCCCATAAAATGTGCCCCATTTCACATCAAATTTTGCGTGTAAGCTGTGTTTACAAGTCTATATCTCTTACAATTCTTACCCTAGCACAACCAAATTTGGCCATTAGCTTCCTTATAGCATTATCGTAAGGGCTGCTTAAGTAATTTTAGTTCCTGTAACCCGTGGGTTCCCATGGAACCCAAATTCTGATAGCCCTTAAAATATGTCTGTTTCACATCAAATTTTGCGTGTAAGCTGTGTTTACAGGTCTATATCTCTTACATTTTTTGTCCTAGCCGAACTAAATTTTGGAATTGGTTTCCTTATAGTATGTTGTAAAGGGTTGGATAAGTAATTTTGTCTTCTGCAAATTCTGGGCTCCAATGGAACCCAAATTGTGATGGCCCATAAAATGTGCAATAAAGGCAGATCTAGATTTATAGCATTATGCATCTTATTACTTCACCCATATTGGGGCCTGGGCTCCCTCCCCCCTATACCCCCGCCCCCACTCCCCTCCACACCTTTTTTTTTTTTTTTTTTTTTTACATATTTCAGTGTTGTTTTAGTCAATTCTTACACATATATATATATGTTGCAACCCTCCCTTGTCAAACATGGTCGCAGCGGCCATCTTTGTTTACATAGAGTTTATAATATAGGAAAAACTTGTGGCGACAACTTCTGACAGTGCTGGTCCTATTTTCATAAAACCAGTTTCCCTTGGCTGATCTAGCTATCAAAATCTTTCAGTATAGCTTCAATGTCATTGACCTCTTGTTTTGATTTTTCCTCTGTTACTCAAAAACAATGGGAAAGCTCTTGCTCTAATCTGTTCAGCTTGGGCTCATCCATTTTGCACTACATATATAAGAGGTTGTATTATTTTTGTGCAGATTTTAATAAACCTCAACTGTTATATCTTAAATTGTTTACAGGTAGAGGTAAGGGCAGAAAAAAAAACGTCCACAGGTGAAGATGATTCCTGGCTCTCGTGTGCTGGAAGTGATCTTGATAATAGCTCACCAGGGATCAGAGGTCGTGGTAGAGGAAGGGGCAGAGGCAGGGGACGGGGAAAGAGGGGAAAGGGCATCGTGAGGTAAGATTAATATCAGCAATGACTCGTAATTCTGAAGTAATTGTTAGCCCCATCTCCGCGAGAATGGAGCCCCCTTCATCCTCACCCCAACCCCTTCACCCCGTAGACCAACACATTTTATGGGTGTTGGGTGAGTAGGCAAACAATTCTATGGGTGATGGGGGTAAAATTGACACCCCCTACCCCGACCCCCGCAAATAAATATTCTATGGGCAGTGGGGTGATTAGACCAACACATTCTATGGGCGGTGAGCGTAAAAAAAAGTTGGACACCAATCCCCAATCCCCTGTACTTTTTTCTGGAAAACCAGGGTTCAACGTTAACTTTACGGACAGCTTGCCCATGGTTAACTCTGAAATTTACTTGCCCATGCCAGTTTGCTGGTTGCCCAATTATTTTAGAGCATTTCTTTTATAAGGATATACTGTTTGAGTCTTCAAGAGTATTAGACCACTTTTATACTGATAACTCTCACAGCACTTTTCTGAGAATTCTAAAAGCTTGTCTAATACTTACAATGTAACAACAATAACAATATCGGAAACCTGCAAAGAGCGATGGGTTTCTTTTATATTTTGTCATATTCTATAGTCCTTGTCCCTCAGTTTTGAAGTTGCCCGACGGGATTGAGCCTTTGAGACTTTACCTGCCCCGGGCAGGTGGACAGTCCTTAACATCGAGCCCTGAACATTTTCCGACAGTTTGATGTGAGTTTTTGTTTTTAAAAGATCAAGATGAGGTTGATAATGAGCTATATGCACAAATGCATTGCAGAGTTATTGCCCTTGATTATATGGAGATTATTTAACTTCATAGGGAACAAAACGCACCTACGATCAAACGCACCTACGATCAAACACACCTACGATCAAACACACATACGATCAAACTCACACACACCTACGATCAAACACACCTACGATCAAACGCACCTACGATACGCACCTACGATCAAACGCACCTACGATCAAACACACACCTACGATCAAACACACCTACGATCAAACGCACCTACGATCAAACGCACCTACGATACGTACCTACGATCAAACGCACCTACGATCAAACACACCTACTATATGCACCTACGATCAAACGCACCTACGATCAAACACACCTACTATATGCACCTACGATCAAACACACCTACGATACGCACCTACGATCAAACACACCTACGATCAAACACACCTACGATACGCACATACAATCAAACACACCTACGATCAAACACACCTACGATCAAGTGAAGGAGTTAAGTAATCTATTACATTTTAAATCAGTTTATGTATGATTTGAACCTGTATTATTCACTTAAAAACTTTATCACTCATTGACGTCAAGACTCAATGTTACAGTTAGTTATTTTTAGCTCGACTATTCGAAGAATAAGAGAGCTTATGTAATCACCACGGGGTCGGCGTCGGCGTCGGCGTCCCACATCAAGGTTTGCGTGTAAGCTGTGTTTACAAGTGTATATCTCTTACATTTCTTATCCTACCACAACCAAATTTGTTCATGGGCTTCCTTGTAGCATTATCTTAAGGGCTGCATAAGCAATTTTGGTTCCTGTAACCCATGGGCTCCCATGGAACCCAAATTATGATAGCCCATAAAATGTGCCCCATTTCACATCAAATTTTGCGTGTAAGCTGTGTTTACAAGTCTATATCTCTTACAATTCTTACCATAGCACAACCAAAGTTGGCCATTAGCTTCCTTATAGCATTATTGTAAGGGCTGCTTAAGTAATTTTGGTTCCTGTAACCCCTAGGCTCCCATGGAACCCAAATTCTGATAGCCCTTAAAATATGTCTGTTTCACATCAAATTTTGCGTGTAAGCTGTGTTTACAGGTCTATATCTCTTACATTTTTTGTCCTAGCTGAACTAAATTTTGGAATTGGTTTCCTTGTAGTATGTTGTAAAGGGTTGGATAAGTAATTTTGTCTTCTGCAAATTCTGGGCTCCCATGGAACCCAAATTGTGATGGCCCATAAAATGTGCAATAAAGGCAGATCTAGGTTTGCATGTAAGCATGTATATATCTATAATTTTGGTTTGGGATTTGTTATAGCATTATGCATCTTATTACTTCACCCATATTGGGGCATGGGCTCCCTCCCCCCCCCCCCTCTACCCCCGCCCGCCCCCACTCCCTTCCACACTTTTTTTTTTTTTTTAACTATTTCTGTGTTGTTTTAGTCAATTCTTACACATATATGTTGCAACCCTCCCCGCCCCCACCACTCCACCTCCCCCCATCACCCCCGCCACCCGCCACCCCGCCACTCCGCCCCAGACTTGATTTTTTTTTTTTGGACATATTTCTGTGTTGCTTTTGTCAATTCTTACACATATATGTTGCAACCCTACCCGCGCCCCCTCCCCCACCCCCTGCCTATCACCCCACCCACCACGCCCCACGCTTGAATTTTTATTTTTATTTTTTATATATTTCTGTTGTTTTTGTCAATTCTTACACATATATGTTGCAACCCTCCCTGCCCCCACCACCCCATCCGCCCCCCCGCCTCACACCACATCACCCCTACCCCCCACCACGCCCCAGACTTGAAACTTTTTTGTTTATTTTTTTTACATATTTCTGTGTTGCTTTTGTCAGTTCTTACATATATGTTGCAACCCTCCCCGCCCACGCCCCCATGCCTCTCACCCCATCAATCACCCAACCCACCACGCCCCACACTTGATTTTTTTTTACATATTTCTTTGTTGTTTTAGTCAATTCTTACACACATATGTTGCCCCACCCCAACGCACTCTCGCCTCTCACCCCATCACCCCCAACCCTCCCCAGACTTCAATTTTTTTTTATTTTTTTTTTACATATTTCTTTGTTGTTTTAGTCAATTTTAACACATATATGTTGCCCCATCCACCCCCCACCCAACCCACTCCTGCCTCTCACTCTCACTCATGCTCCACCCCACCCCCCACCCCACCCCACCCCACCCCCACCACACCCCCACTTGAAACTTTTCTTTTTTTTTTTACATATTTCTGAGTTGCTTTTGTCAATTCTTACACATATATGTTGCAACCCTGCACCCCCCCCCCCCCCCCCTCAAACCCCATAACCCCACCAACCATGCCCCACACTTGAATTTTTTTTTTTTTTTTTTTTTACATATTTCTGTGTTGTTTTAGTCAATTCTTACACATATATGTTGCAACCCTCCCTGCCCCCACCACACCCCCCCCGCCTCCCCCCTGCCCCTCTCAACCCGCCCCACACTTGGAACTTTTTTTTTTTTACATATTTCTTTGTTGTTTTAGTCAGTTCTTACACACATATGTTGCAACCTTTACCGCCCCCAACCCCCCCCCCCCCGCCTCTTACCCCATCCAACCCCCCCCCACCCTCAACTTGAAACTTTTTTTTTTTTTTACATATTTCTTTGTTGTTTTAGTCAATTCTAACACATGTTGCCCTCCCCCCCCACCCCACCCCACCCCCACCCCCCCATACACGCCTCTACCCCATCCCCACTCAAACTCGGATTTTTTAATTAATTTTTTTTCTTCATATTTTTGTGTTGTTTTGGTGAATTATTACATAGCTTCTAACACATATATGTTGCCCTCACCACCCCCACTCCCCCCACCTCTCTCCCACCCCCACCCCGCACCCCACTCAAAACTCGATTTTTTTATTTTTTTATTTTTTTTTACATATTTCTGTGTAGTTTTGGTCAATTCTTACACATAGTTATGTTGTGCTCCCAACCCCACCCCACATTGTTGTAGCCTTGTTTTCTGATGGTATATACTAGCTATAAATTTATTATTCTCCGAAAAATCGAATAGTCGAGCTGCGCTGTTCTCCGACAGCTCTTGTTTTGTTCGGAGTTAGTTATTAATATTAAGTTATAAATATTCCTTTACTTTAAAATCCCAATGTTTCACCCATAGATATGAAATAAATTAAAAGTAAGCAAATTCCAGCTTTTGAACGCTATAACTTCATGGGCTCGGATTTTTAACAAATTTGACATGCTTTTTTTTTTTTTTGTGTCGCCTGCATAGCATGACAGACACTTAGGGATCACTTGGTCGTCGTCTGTTCATCTTTAACTTGCAACCTAACCTTGGCCATAACTTGAAAAGTATTTGACTTCTGTGCATGAAACTTCACATACTTATTCATCTTACCTCAAGGAATGTTGTTAAACATGTCCGACAACTCTGACTTTCATTTTGGCAGAGTTATGTTCCTTTACGTAAAACTGTAACCTGCAACTCAACCTGGCCCATAACTTGGCAAACTATTGACCTATGGTCAGAACACTTTATTCAATTCTTTATGTCAGTTTAATAGATCTCAAACGAGTTTGATAATGACGCATGCGTTACAGTTTTCACTGATCATTACATGTTACCTGATGGTATCTGTTTCCAGAACACCAGCCTCGGTGATATGTTTGAGCCCCGAGTTGGAGAATGAAGAATCCTCACCCCAGGAGATGGTAGCAGCACCCCGGGGATTTACTAGATGTTCAGGCTGCAACGGTGAGCTCTTGTCTAGTACTTGCTTGCTAAGAAGTATTTCTTTACCCACTGGGAGCTCGACTTGAAAGTGATGAAGTGTCAGTTCTTACGGATGGCGGGAGGTGTACAGTACTGGTTCTACCCAGGAAAAGTGGGTGGTCTGCCTCCACCACAAAAACTCGACCGTCATATATAACCTTACATGTGTTGAAAATGACCTAAAAACACCATACAAACCTTTATACATTTAAACTTGTATATATATTGTAATAACCTAAACAAGTGATTTCAAAAATAACTTCATCAAGTTACACCCCTGACTGCTAATGGTGGTGGCCCAGTGACTGAATCTGGAGATCCAGGGTTCGAACCTCACTGGAACGTACGAGTTACTCTAATGTGCCCTTGTGCTCGACACTTTCCACATCCTCGTTTGTCAAATAGGAATATAAACTGTCCCTTGTTCCTAATTTCAGATTTCTTTGGTGATGCTCTGATCACTGCTCATCAGCAACGCTGTGCACGTTTGAGAAGCAAAAACAGTACAGAAACTTCATCATTAGCAGCAGCAACAGCGACTTGCAGCACTACTTGTGGAGTGTCACCTTCTGATGCACAAAGTTGTGTTACTGGGAAGGGATCAAGGTGAGAATCAAGCATCAGTCTTTTATTGCATACCTGTATTATTAGTTTCCATTTAAAATATAATACATACAATACATAATAAAATACATATTAAAGTATTTGTTCAGGATATTCCAACCAGAGGTGTAACTACCCTGATAAACACAGTTTATGTATACAGTGGGTTCTAATTTCCTTATTTAAACCACCGAATACCCAAAAATATCTCCCTCCACCGTATTGTCTAAATGCGGTGTCTGTCTATCCGTCCGTCTGTCACAAATGTTGTCGCCGCTACTCCTTCTAAACCGCTTGTTGCATTTGTGTTCCGGATCGATGATATTTGAAGGAGTTGTAGCACTTTGACGTTTTCAATTTAAATTTGCTGTGGTCGCTACTCCTCCTAAACCGATTGTTGGATTTTGCCGATAGTTTACAGGAAGCATCGGTATAATGTCTAGTTGTGCATATCACATTTGTGTTCCGGATCGCTGATTTTTGACGAAATTATGGCCCTTCGACGTTTTCAATTTGCTGTCGTCGTTACTCTCCTAAACCGTTTGTTGGATTTCGCCAAAAATGTACAGGAAGCATCGGAATAATGTCTAGTTGTGCTTGTCACGTTTGTGTTCTGGTTTGATGATTTTGGACGAAGTTATGCCCCTTTGACGTTTTCACTTTAAAATTTGTTGTCGCCGTTACTCCTCCTAAACCGCTTGTTGTATTTCGCCGATAGTTTACATCAAGCATTGATATAATGTCTAGTTGTGCATATCACGTTTGTGTTCCGGATCGCTTATTTTTGACGAAATTATGGTCCCTTTGACGTTTTCAATTTGCTGTCGTCGCTACTCCTAAACCGTTTGTTGGATTTCGCCAAAAATTTACAGGAAGCATCGGAATAATGTCTAGTTGTGAATGTCGCGTTTGTGTTCCGGTTTGATGATTTTGGACAAAGTTATGGCCCTTTGACGTTTTCACTTTAACATTTGTTGTCGCCGTTAGTCGTCCTAAACCGCTTGTTGTATTTCGCCGATAGTTTACAGGAAGCATCGATATAATGTCTAGTTGTGCATATGCGTATGTGTTCCGGATCGATGATTTTTGATTGAGTTATGGCCCTTTGACATCACTTTAAAAATGTGTTGTTCCCACTACTGCTCCTAAACCGCTTGTTTTTAGCTCTACTGGCCAAGGGCCAGCAGAGCTTATGGGATGACGAGTTGTCCATCCGTCCGTCGTTAACTTTTGTCTCGTTAAGACGATAGGGCCTTCATTTTTCATCCGATCTTTACCAAACTTTAACAGGTTGTTAATGTCAATGAAAGCTCGGACATGTTCGAAAACCAGCCAGATCGAACCAGTAACAGTGGAGTTATGGCCCTTGATTGAGTTAAAAATGCTATATTGCTATATTTTGCCTTGTTAAGACAATAGGGCCTTCATTTTTCATCCTATCTGTATGCACTAGACCTTTCAAACTTTGCTTATAGTTGTATCATGGGTGGTACATGGCAACGTGACATAGCAAATGTGGAAGTGACATTGACCCTCCAAGCAAAGGGCAGATATCTTAATAATTTTTAGGTTCAACTTTTGCGTTTAGGTCACTTTTTCACAAACTGTATGCACTAGACCTTTCAAACTTTGCTTATAGTTGTATCTTGGGTAGAACATGGCAACGTGACAAAAAGTTAATGTGGAAGTGACCTTGACCCTCCAAGCAAAGGGCAGATAACTTAATAATTTTTAGGTTCAATTTTTGCTTTAGGTCACTTTTTCACAAACTGTATGCACTAGACCTTTAAAACTTTGCTTATAGTTGTATCTTGAGTGGTACATCGCAACGTGACAAAGCAAATGTGGAAGTGACCTTGACCCTCCAAGCAAGGGCATATAACCTTATAAATTTTACCTTCAAATTTGGCGTTTAGGTCACTTTTTCACAAACTGTATGCACTAAGACCTTTCAAAATTTGCTTATAGTTGTATCTTCAGTGGTACATTGCAACGTGACAAAGCAAATGTGAATGTGACCTTAACCATCCAAGCAAAGGGCAGATAACTTTAATTGGTACATTTACATCACTTTCTAATGAACTTGAATTATGCACTAGATGTTTTAAACCTAATTTATAACTTAATCTTTGGAAGAAAACGTATTCTATTTTGACGTAGTTGTGTCTTCGTTAGTGCATCTTTTTTTTGGATTCCTGGATTTCATGTATGACCTTGATCTACTTTTTGGAGCTGATGATTTTTAGCTCTACTGGCCAAAGGCCTTCATTTTTCATCCGATTTTTACCAAACTGTACCAGATTGTTAATATCAATGAAAGCTTGCACAAGTTCGAAAACCAGCCAGATCGGATCAATAACAGCGGAGTTATGGCCCTTGATTTAGTTAAAAATGCTATATTCAGCCTCGTTAATACGATAGGGCTTTCATTTTTTATCTGATCTTTACCAAACTTTACCAGATGTTTTTCCTTTTTTTAGCTCACCTGAGCCGAAGGCTCAAAGGTGAGCTATTGGGATCACTCTTCGTCCGTCGTCCGTCATCCGTCGTCCGTCGTTAACTTTTGCTTCAAACGACTTCTCCTCAGAAACCGATTGGCCAATTTGACCAAACTTCACGTGGATAATTCTTAGATAAATGCTTTTTAGATTTGTTAAAATTAGGTCAGCGCAACATCCAAGATGGCCGCCATTATTATATATAATTGAAACCTTAAAAAATCTTTTTCTCAAGAACCGCTGGACAGATTTCAACAGTTTTTCTTTTAAAATGATCGCCAACGTCTAGACTATCAAGTTTGTTCAAATGAAGTCCCCGGGTTTAAAAATGTCTATGCCCCATGGGTCCAAAGTTTGTATAATGAGATTTTGCATGTTTTTCATATAGACATATAGGAAAAAACTTTAAAAAATCTTCTTCTCTGAAACCACAAGGCACAGATGTCTCATGTATTACATGTAGCATCAGCTTATGGTCCTCTACTAAGTTTGTTAAAATGGTGACCCTGGGGTCAAATTTGTCTCCTCCCCGGGGGTCACAGTTTTACATAGACTTATATAGGATTTTTTTTTTAAAAAATCTTCTTCTCGGAAACTGCAAGAGCCAGAGGTTAGATATATTGCATTTACCATAAGCTTATGTTCCTTTACCAAGTTTGTTCAAATGGTGACCCTGGAGTCACATTTGGCCCCGCCCCGAGGGTCACATGTTTTACATAGACATGTATAGGGAAAAACTTAAAAAATCTTCTTCTCTGAAACTGCAAGAGCCAGAGGTTTAATATTTTGCATTTGCTATAAGCTTATGGTCCTCTACCAAGTTTGTTCAAATGGTGACCCAGTGGTCACATTTGGCCCCGCCCCGGGGGTCACAGTTTTACATAGGCTTGTATAGGGAAAAACTGAAAAAAATCTTCAACTCTGGAACCACATGGCACGGAGCTCTCATGTATTACATGTAGCATCAGCTTATGGTCCTCTACTAAGTTTGTTCAAATGGTGACCCTGGGGTCAAATTTGTCACCGCCCCGGGGGTCAGTTTTAAATAGACTTATATAGGACTTTTTTTTAAAAATCTTCTTCTCGGAAACTGCAAGAGCCAGAGGTTTGATATTTTGCATTTACTATAAGCTTATGGTCCTTTACCAAGTTTGTTCAAATGGTGACCCTGGGGTCACATTTGGCCCCGCCCCAAGGGACACATGTTTTACATAGACATGTATAGGAAAAAACTTAAAATATCTTCTCTGAAAGTGCAAGAGCCAGAGGTTTAATATTTTGCATTTGCTATAAGCTTATGGTTCTCTACCAAGTTTGTTCAAATGGTGACCCAGGGGTCACAATTGGCCCCGCCTGGGGGTCACAGTTTTACATAGGCTTCTATAGGGAAAAACTGAAAAAATCTTCTTCTCTGGAACCACAAGGCACAGATGTCTCATGTATTACATGTAGCATCAGCTTATGGTCCTCTACTAAGTTTGTTAAAATGGTGACCCTGGGGTCAAATTTGTCTCCTCCCCGGGGGTCACAGTTTTACATAGACTTATATAGGATTTTTTTTTTTTAAAAATCTTCTTCTCGGAAACTGCAAGAGCCAGAGGTTAGATATATTGCATTTACCATAAGCTTATGTTCCTTTACCAAGTTTGTTCAAATGGTGACCCTGGAGTCACATTTGGCCCCGCCCCGAGGGTCACATGTTTTACATAGACATGTATAGGGAAAAACTTAAAAAATCTTCTTCTCTGAAACTGCAAGAGCCAGAGGTTTAATATTTTGCATTTGCTATAAGCGTATGGTCCTCTACCAAGTTTGTTCAAATGGTGACCCAGTGGTCACATTTGGCCCCGCCCCGGGGGTCACAGTTTTACATAGGCTTGTATAGGGAAAAACTGAAAAAAATCTTCAACTCTGGAACCACATGGCACGGAGCTCTCATGTATTACATGTAGCATCAGCTTATGGTCCTCTACTAAGTTTGTTCAAATGGTGACCCTAGGGTCAAATTTGTCACCGCCCCGGGGGTCAGTTTTACATAGACTTATATAGGACTTTTTTTTAAAAATCTTCTTCTCGGAAACTGCAAGAGCCAGAGGTTTGATATTTTGCATTTACTATAAGCTTATGGTCCTTTACCAAGTTTGTTCAAATGGTGACCCAGGGGTCACAATTGGCCCCGCCTGGGGGTCACAGTTTTACATAGGCTTCTATAGGGAAAAACTGAAAAAATCTTCTTCTCTGGAACCACATGGCACGGAGCTCTCATGTATTACATGTAGCATCAGCTTATGTTCCTCTACTTAGTTTGTTCAAATGGTGACCCTGGGGTCATATTTGTCCCCTCCCTGGGGGTCACAGTTTTACATAGACTTATATAGGAAAAAAAAATTCTTCTCGGAAAGCTACAAGAGCCAGAGGTTTGATATTTTGCATTTACTATAAGCTCATGGTCCTCTACCAATTTTGTTCAAATGGTGACCCTGGGGTCACATTTGGCCCCGCCCTTGGGGTCACATTTTTTCATAGGCTTGTATAGGGAAAAACTGAAAAAAACTTCTTCTCTGGAACTGCAAGAGGCAGAGGTTTACTATTTTGCATTTACTATTACATTATGGTCCTCTACCAAGTTTGTTCAAATGGTGACATTGGAGTAAAATTTGGCCCCACTCCGTGGGTCACAGTTTTACATAGACTTATATAGGAAACATATTAAATTCTTCTTCTCTGGAACTACAAGAGCCAGAGGTTTAATATTTCGCATTTACTATACTCTTATGGTCCTTTACCAAGTTTGTTCAAATGGTGACCCTGGGTTCACATTTGGCCCAGACCCAGGGGTCACGTTTTACATAGACAACTTATAAAATCTTCTTCTCTAAAACCACAAAGCACACAGCTCTCATATATTACATGTAGCCCTGGGGTCATATTTGGCTCTTCCCAAGGTGTTACTCTCTAGCACCTTCATTTTGGATTTGATCTTTACCAAACTTTGTCAGTGTCTTAAACTGTCTATAAGGGGCGTCTGTGGCCGAGTGGTTAACTTCTCTGACTTGAAATCACTTGCCCCTCACCGCTGTAGGTTCGATCCCTCAGGGGCCTAGGAATCTTTATGTGAGGAAGCTATCCAGCTGGCTTGCGGAACTTCGGTGGTTCTACCCAGGTGCCCGCCCGTGCACGAAAATTGCCCGGAGGGGCACCTGGGGTCTTCCTCCACCAATGGAAGCTGGAAAGTCGCCATATGACCTTAGCTGTTGGTGCGACTATAAAATCCAATTCAATTCAATAAAACTGTCTATATCAATGTTGTTATACACATCAGAGCCCACATTTCTTGAACAATCTTAACCAAACTTGCACAGATTGTATATGACCATAAGATTTCGAAGAAGTTCGATAATGTGCCAGTACTCAGGTATCGCTTTAGGGCAATCTTGGCCCTCTTGTATTGGTTCAAATTAACTCAGGTGAGCAATATAGGGCCATCATGGCCCTCTTGTTTATTATCAGTACTTTTTTTTTAATTTTTTTTTTTTTTTTAATTATTTTGTTTTAATTATTTCTTTTGTTGAATTATTTTTATTGATTTTTGTCTCACCTTTTCGAAGAAAAAAAGAGACATAGGTGTTGCTTTTCCGACGGCAGCGGCGGCGTCAACATTTGATCAAGTTTTCCGTTTAGGTCATTTTCTCACAAACTGTATGCACTAGACCTTTCAAACTTTGCTTATAGTTGTATCATGGGTGGTACATCGCAACGTGACAAAGCAAATGTGGAAGTGACCTTGACCCTACAAGCAAAGGGCAGATAACTTACTAATTTTTAGGTTCAACTTTTGCGTTTAGGTCACTTTTTCACAAACTTTATGCACTAGACCTTTCAAACTTTGCTTATAATTGTATCTTAGGTGGTACATGGCAACGTGACAAAGCAAATGTGGAAGTGACCTTGACCCTCCAAGCAAGGGCAGATAACTTAATAATTTTTAGGTTTAATTTTTGTGTTTTAATATGTCACTTTTTCACAAACTGTATGCACTAGGATCTTTCAAACTTTGCTTATAATTGTATCTTAAGTAGTACATGACAACGTGACAAAGCAAATGTGGAAATGACCTTGACCCTCCAAGCAAAGGGCAGATAACTTAATAATTTTAAGGTTACATTTTTGCGTTTAGGTCACTTTTTCACAAACTGTATGCACTAGACCTTTAAAACTATGCTTATAGTTGTATCTTGATTGGTACATCGCATGGTAATACTGCCGAATCTGTCATTTATAGCACGGCTGAAATATACCGGCATTTATAGCACGGTTTAGGCTCAGACCTTCAGGTTTATGAAAATTATATCATAAGCAAGAATTTATACTTACACAATGACATGAAGTCGCTTTTTTATTGATCTGATATTACATTAGGCCCTATTGTTGATGTGCATGACTTTTATCTGACCCCACGTGTAATATCAGATTTTCCAAAACTCGTATAAAACGTGGATATGCAAGAATAAGCATATAATTACGGTGTTTTTGTCCCAATTTTTACTTCCTTTTTTTTTATAAATATTGGCTAGTAGTTAATGATATAGAAAATGACATGATCTACAATTGTTTCAAAATTAAAATAACCTGTAGAGGCCACTTAAAACGGTATATGAGACAATGGTGGGTTCGTGCAAGCACTTGAACACTTTACTGCCACTTCACAAACAGGAAAAATGAGAAAAAGAAAAAGAAAAACTGAAACTGAAACTGTTGCAAAAACAAAATTACCCAACCATAGTTACCATAGTGCATTTAAATAATTGACAGCCACTTCAAAACAATAGGAATTAGTGAGACACGAAAAACTTAACATCCACTTAACATCTACTTCACAAACAATTACAATAAAGCGACTTTTATTTATTCTCTTTAGTGCCTCTTTACAGAGATAACATGTCCCAACTAGCAGCTCTTTGTGTGATACAATGATTATAAATTGTTTAAGGGTTGACTTTGTATTTGCATTTAGAACGCATCTGTGTAGAAAAGTAAGTACACTTTTTGTCTCGCCTTTTCGAAGAAAAAAGAGAAATAGATGTTGCTTTTCCGGCGGCGGCGGCATCAACATTCAAGTTTTGCGTTTATGTCATTTTCCCACAAACTGTATGCACTAGACCTTTCAAACTTTGCTTATAGTTGCATCATGGGTGGTATACATCGCAAGGTTACAAAGCAAATGTGGAAGTGACCTTGACTCTCCAAGCAAAGGGCAGATAACTGACTAATTTTTAGGTTCAACTTTTGCGTTTAGGTCACTTTTTCACAAACTGTATACACTAGACCTTTAAAACTTTGCTTATAGTTGTATCTTGAGTGGTACATTGCGACGTGACAAAGCAAATGTGGAAGTGACCTTGACCCTCCAAGCAAGGGCAGATAACCTTATAATTTTTACCTTCAACTTTGGCATTTAGGTCACTTTTTCACAAACTGTATGCACTAAGAACTTTCAAACTTTGCTTATAGTTGTATCTTGAGTGGTACATTGCAACGTGAGAAAGCAAATGTGGATGTGACCTTCACCATCCAAGCAAAGGGCAGATAATTTTAGTTGTTACATTTACATCACTTTCTCATGAACTAGAATTATGCAATTATGCACTAGATGTTTTAAACCTAATTTATAGCTTAATCTTTGGAAGAAAACATATTCTATTTTGACATAGTTGTGTTTTTGGTAGTGCATCTTTTTTTGGATGCCTGGATTTCATCTATGACCTTGACCTACTTTTTGGAGCTGATGATTTTTAGCTCTACTGGCCAAAGGCCTTCATTTTTCATCCGATATTTACCAAACTTTACCAGATTGTTAATATCAATGAAAGCTCGCACAAGTTCGAAAACCAGCCAGATCGGACCAATAGCAGCAGAGTTATGACCCTTGATTTAGTTAAATAGTTAGTTAATATGATAGGGCTTTCTTTTTTTCATCTGATCTTTACCAGATGTTTTGCCTTTTTTTTTTTATTATTAGTATATATTTGCTTTTTTATATTTTATTTTTTTAATAGATATATATTTTTTTAATTTACTATGTCATTATTTTTTTGTTTTAATTATTATTTTTTTGTGTTAACGCCATGTTAGCAGGAAGCATTGCTGTGCCTATTGCATTTTTTTTCTGGTTCGTTGATTTTTGATGGAGTTACGGCCCCATGACATTTTTTTTTTAAATTTCTTGTCGGCGCTACTCCTCCTAAACGCCTTGTTGGATTTCGTCGAAACTTGGCAGGAAGCATCAGTAATATGTCTAATTTTGCATATCGCCCAGTTTGCTGATTTATGACGGAGTTATGGCACTTTGACATTTTTACTTTAAATTATTGTCGGCGCTACTCCTCCTAAACGGCTTGTTGGATTTCTACAAAATTTGGCAGGAAGCCTCAGTATGATGTCTAGTTGTGCAAAGCATGGTATATCAATGCAATTTTGGACAAGTTCGAAAATCAGCTAGATCTAGTTAGTAACGACAGGTTATGGCCCTTGATTTGTTGACAAAATGCTATTATTGTATTTTCCTTTGTTAAATCTGTAGTTACTTCATTTTTTATCTAATCTTTACCATATTTGTTTAGAATGTCCCCCCCCCCCCACCCCACACCCCACCCACCCATTATTATGAAATTTCATTCATAGAAGAAAGTGGGACAAATTAAAAAATGCCCAATCCAGACTAGACACAGCAGACTTATTGCCCATGATTACCAGGTGAGCGATCTAAGGCCATCTTATCCCTGTTGTTTTTGCAATGTTTTAAAAAAACTACTGATGGGAATTTTATGTCGACAACCCTTGATATAAGAGCCGTTTTAGCCAGTAGAGCATCGACAGGCCCTCTTGGGCCTCTTGTTTTTAATAGAATGGCATTTCGTTTTTAAACAAATGCACTTAAATGTCATCTCAGCAAACGGCAAACTCGATTGTTTTTAGCTCTACTGATCAGAGATCAGCAGAGCTTATGCCGTGGTGCGGCGTCCGTCGTCCGGCCGTCTGTCCGTCCGTCCGTCTGTCCGTCTGTCCGTTAACTTTTATTTGTAGCGACTACTCCTCTGAAACTACTGGATGGATATTCATAAAACTTTACAGAAATGTTGCCCATGAAGTCTAGTTGATCCTAGCAAAAATTCATGTTGATGTGAAATCCAAGATGGCCGCCAAAGCTAAAAATAGATATTTTATATTCAAGTTTGTAGCGACTACTTCTTGAAAACTATAAGTGATATTGATATGGGACTTTTTCTAAAATGATCAGCATGACATGATGTTGATCCTTGTCGAAAATCGTTTTGATTTGACGTTAAACATGGCTGCCAGCGGCCATCTTTGTTTACAAAGAGTTATATAATGAAAACTTGTAGCGACTACTCCTCTGAAACTACTTGACGGATTTACATGAAACTTCACAGGAATGTTGCTCTTGATGTCTGATTGATCCACGGCTAAAAATCGATTTTTAAAAAATAAGTTCGTAGCAACTACTTCTTAAAAACTATAAGAGATATTGATATGGGACTTTTTCTAAAATGATCAGCATGACATGATGGTTATCCGAGTCGAACATTATTTTGATTCAACATTAAACATGGCTGCCAGTGGCCATCTTTGTTTACATAGAGTTATATAATGAAAACTTGTAGCGACTACTCCTCTGAAACTACTTGACGGATTTTCATGAAACTGTACAGGAATGTTGTTCTTGATGTCTTATTGATCCTAGCAGAATTTCAGATCGGCCAGAAATTTAAGATGGCCGCCACGGCTAAAAATAGATTTAAAAAAAATAAGTTTGTAGCGACTTCTCCTTAAAAACTATAAGAGATATTGATATGGGCTTTTTTCTAAAATGATCAGCATGACATGGTGGTTATCCGAGTCGAACATTATTTTGATTCAATGTTTAACATGGCTGTCAGCGGCCATCTTTGTTTGCATAGTGTTATATAATGAAAATTTGTAGCGACTACTCCTCTGAAACTACTTGACGGATTTTCATGAAACTACAGGAATATTGCTCTTGATGTCTAATTGATCGAAGCAAAATTTCAGGTTGGCTGAAAATTCAAGATGGCCGCCATGGCTAAAAATAGATTTTCAAAAAACAAGTTTGTAGCGACTACTTCTTGAAATCAAAATCAATCGGGAGAGCTTCAAGGTCATTGATCTCTTGTTAGATTTTTACTTTGTGTGCGTTCAACAGTCGCATATCAACCGTCCCGTCTTTTAGAAGTCACTTGTTCGGGAATTCCCAGATTAAATTATCAATACTACCGATCCCCCTCTAGGCCATAAATGAATTCATGCGCGCACCTGCTTAGTTTTCCGAGTATGCTATTTTGGGAGAGGAAAACACGACTTCGCAAACGTAAAATCTCTGAATTTAGACTGAAATGAATTACTTGATCAGATTATTTGTTGGAACTATAAATATTAACTGACTATTGAAACAATCGATAGTTCAGCATACTATCAGCAATAGTAATCGATAGTTTAATTTGCTATCGATGCGAACATTTTAGATTGAAAAGCGATAATAGACAGATACAATTTATGTTTAGTGAACTTCGTTTACTGTTAATTAGGATAAATTAAACGGTTGATTTTCTAATTAAATAACGTTTGTTGATTGGTTTTAATAAAAATATAACAATAATTAAAATAGTCACTTTTTAATTAGATAAGAGCATTTCCCGAGTATGTTTAGTGAATTTCGTTTATTGATTAAACACGGTTGATTTTCTAATTAACTAACGTTTGTTGATTGGTTTTAATAAAAAAGTATGTGCTATTCAATTCTATGTACCGAAACCAGTCTTACCTTGTTCTCATTATTCGGACTTACGGCTTGTATGTTAAAATCTATCATTGTGATATTTCTTTAAATAAATGATAAAACAAACACATGATTGCAGTTTTTCTTGTATTTTCAGTGTAGCAATTACATGTTATATATCCGTTATGAGGTTTAAACAAACATGCATGAACATAAAAAACATACCGAGAACAATACATCGCGTACACAAGTAACACTATTTCGGGCGGTACACAAATTCGGATAGATATTTTGGTTTTTATCGTTGCCTCGATGCCACCGATAGCTTGAACATATTCCTATGGTCCCGCTGACTTTGAGCTGTCAAGGTGCGACTGTATAGTTATCTTTAGTCCCCTACCGGTGTACCGTCAGTCTTTCCGTGGAAAACTGGATCCTGCGATTACTTAAAAAGTATAAAAGATATTTTCATGAAGCTTTTTACATATGGTACAGGGGCATTATAAACGTTATTTAATTTTGTTGATATGGCCAAAATTATGTTGCTATGGCAACAAAATAGTAAAAAAAACAACATCAGTCCGTCTGGAAAACTGGATCCTGCGATAACTTAAAAAGTATAAAATATATTTTCATGAAACCTTTTACATATGGTAGAGGGGCATAGTTGATTATGCACGTTATTTAATTTTGCTGATATGGCCAAAATTGTGGTTGCTTTGGCAACAAAATAGTAAATTGCACACAAAAATAGGATCTTGCTATAACCAAAATTTGAGTTGTTATGGTAACAGAATTCAGTCTTTAGTTATACAGCTGAATAAGGGAGCTTAGTGCATCTATGTTTATACTCAATACATATTCGATAGTTACTTCCCTTCAAATAGAGTTTCATTTATATATTAATACATGACTTGAAATTGATGTTAATTCTTTGAGGCCCTGTGTGGTTCCGGGGCCACTGCAGATCCTGTTGGAGGGGAAGGCTTCATGTTCATTTTATAATTTTTTGTTCATGCTCATTATTAAAAGGTCTTCATCATGACCCCTGCATTGTTTAAGGTGCCATCTCGCCCATATCACTAGATCAGTGGCAGAAAAACTATAAATGGAGTGTCTACAATAGAATTTGCAGCAACTCTGCAGTTCAGACTGAGAAGGTTTTAGGCCCGTTCTGCATATTTTATCTCGATGTACTCCATAGAATAAGCCTGGCATGTTCATTCCTGTTAGGCGTCATGTAACCTTTCACGTGTTGGTGCGCCTTAAAACCTCAATTCAATTCTTTGCGTATGTATTTTTATAACTTGTTGCATTCAGTTATATTTGTAATATGTTAATTTACTGGGTTTAAAAAAAAAAGTGAGGTATATCCTTTGTATATCCAAATTTGTAAATAAGATTATGAACTCAAACTTGTTTTGTTGAGGTTGTGAAATGTAGCATGCCTTTATTATTTGTCTAAATCATAGCCTTTTGTTTGGTCTGGTCCAACAAAAACATTTTTCTATCAAACATCTGACAGGTAGGGGACACCATGCCATGCAATACTGGAGTATCTTGTTTTATTTTGCATAACATTGACATTTTATATAAAAAAATAAACTTTTTTGAGAACTCAAATTGAATTTCCAAGAAATATGAAAAGTTCTAAACGTCTTTACATATATTGCAGATCTACAACAGCCAGTCTAGAAATCAGGCCGACATCGTTCACTAAATGCGTTGGATGTAACGGTAAATATATGTTGTAATGCGGTGACTGGGAGGAACTGTCAGCAAACATAGTAACACAGTTCAATAAAAAGACATTGGATCTGTCTGTAGAATATCCGGTAGTACAATTCCACTGTGGTAATTTAAGACTTCTGCTCCTTTCACTTCAAATCTCGCTACAGGCAGAGAGGTAAGACCGACACAAAACCCAGCCCTCTCTCATCTTCATGTTCATTTTGTCATTTTTTTATCATGCTCATTCAAGGTTTTCTTCACGACACCGCAAATGCAAATTTGCAAACGTGGCTCCATCGTAAATGGAGTGTCTACAATAGAATTTGAAGTTCTGCCGGTTAGATATTTTAGCTCCATATTTTATCTAGATCTAAATGGAGGATGAGTCTGGCATGTTCATCCCTTTTGGCGCCATATAACCTTTCTTGTGTTGGTGCTCCGTAAAACCCCAATTCAATTCACTTCACTTGGCTATCTACACTGGTTTGTGGACGTCTGTGGATAGTCCAAACTTGAGTAAAGTCATATCACATGATCTATTGAAAGATGCTATTCAAAAAGTAATGTAATGGATCTTATTACTCCCACCACACCAGGCGTTCTAAAAACAGTCTTAAGAAAATTCGTTCAAACTATCTCAAGAGGAGCTATTAAATTTCTGATTTTTATGCTCCCGAAGGGCGGCATATAGTATTCACACCGTCCATCAGTCATTCGGTCGGTCTGTGCGTCCGTCCAATCAGGCCCGGTCAATCACTTTGACATTTCTGGACGGATTTTCAGATAACTTAGCACAAGTGCCCTCCACAAATAGACGACATGTCGCGCACAAAATCCAGGTCCGTGGCTCCAAGGTCAAGGTCACACTTAGAGGTCAAATGTCAAAACCACTTTGGGGGTGTTTGTCACTTACAATGACATTTCTTGTTTTTAGCTAGACTGATCAGAGATCAGCAGAGCTTATGCCGTGGTGCGGCGTCCGTCCGTAAACTTTTTTTGTAGCGACTACTCCTCTGAAACTACTGAATGGATTTTCATGAAACTTTACAGAAATGTTGCCCATGAAGTCTAGTTGATCCTAGCAAAAATTCATGTTGATGTGAAATCCAAGATGGCCGCCAGATCTAAAAATAGGTTTTTAAAAAAACAAGTTTGTAGCGACTACTTCTTGAAAACTATAAGTGATATTGATATGGGACTTTTACTAAAATGATCAGCATGACATGATGTTGGTCCTTGTCGAACATCGTTTTGATTCTACGTTAAACATGGCTGCCAGCGGCCATCTTTGTTTACATAGAGTTATATTATGAAAACTTGTACCGACTACTACTCTGAAACTACCTGATGGATTTTCATGAAACTTCACGGGAATGTTGCTCTTGATGTCTAATTGATCCTAGCAAAATTTCAGGTGGGCCGGAAATTCAAGATGGCCGCCACGGCTAAAAATAAATTTTCAAAATACAAGTTTGTAGCGATTACTTCTTGAAAACTTTTAGTGATATTGATATGGGACTTTTTCTAAAATGATCAGCATGATATGATGTTGGTCTTTGTCAAAAATTATTTTGATTCAACGTTAAACATGGCTGCCAGCGGCCATCTTTGTTTACATAGTGTTATATAGTAAAAACTTGTAGCGACTACTCCTCTGAAACTACTGAGCGGATTTTCATGAAACAGAGCTTATGCCGTGGTGCAGCGTCCGTCTGTCTGTCTGTCCGTAAACTTTTATTTGTAGCGACTACTCCTTTGAAACTACTGGATGGATATTCATGAAACTTTACAGAAATGTTGCCCATTAAGTCTAGTTGATCCTAGCAAAAATTCATGTTGATGTGAAATCCAAGATGGCCGCTAAAGTTAAAAATAGATTTTTAAAATGCAAGTTTGTAGCAACTACTTCTTGAAAAATATAATTGATATTGATAGGGGACTTTTTCTAAAATGATCAGCATGACATGATGTTGATCCTTGTAAAAAATTGTTTTGATTCGACGTTAAATATGGCTGCCAGTGGCCATCTTTGTTTACATAGAGTTATATAGTAAAAACTTGTAGCGACTACTCCTCTGAAACTACTGGGCGGATTTTCATGAAACTTTACAGGAATGTTGCTCTTAATGTCTAATTGATCCTAGCAAAATTTTAGGTCGGCGAGAAATTTAAGATGGCCGCCACAGCTAAAAATATATTTTTAAAAAGTAAGTTTGTAGCGAAAATGTTTGGGTGAAGGGGCTGCGCTTATTAGAGGAAGGGCATTTATTAGGGATTATACGGTATGTGAAGTTTCATTTCAATCTTTCCAGTGGTAACAGATATCAGTTTATATCTTCGGGCAAAATTTGCCTAATTTGAAGAAAAAAAAGAAGAGGCATAACTTAGCAAAAATTACTTGTGTGTGGCATGTTGATATATACATATACATGGCTGTCTTTGTTTACATAGAGTTATATAGTAAAAACTTGTAGCGACTACTCCTCTGAAACTACTAGGTGGATTTTCATGAAACTTCACAGGAATGTTGTTCTTAATGTCTAATTGATCCTAGCAAAATTTCAGGTCGGCCAGAAATTCAAGATGGCCGCCACAGCTAAAAATAGATTTTTAGCTCTACTGATCAGAGATCAGCAGAGCTTATGCCGTGGTGCGGCGTCCGTCCGTCTGTCCGTCCGTCCGTTAACTTTTTTTTTGTAGCGACTACTCCTCTGAAACTACTGAATAGATTTTCATGAAACTTTACAGAAATGTTGCCCATGAAGTCTAGTTGATCCTAGCAAAAATTCATGTAGATGTGAAATCCAAGATGGCCGCCAAATCTAAAAATAGGTTTTTAAAAAACAAGTTTGTAGCGACTACTTCTTGAAAACTCTAAGGGATATTGCTATGGGACTTTTTCTAAAATGATCAGCATGACATGATGTTGGTCCTTGTCGAAAATCGTTTTGATTCGACGTTAAACATGGCTGCCAGCGGCCATCTTTGTTTACATAGAGTTATATAATGAAAACTTGTAGCGACTATTCCTCTGAAACTACTTGACGGATTTTCATGAAACTTCACAGGAATGTTGCTCTTGATGTCTAATTAATCCTAGCAAAATTTCAGGTCGGCCGGAAATTCAAGATGGCCGCCACGGCTAAAAATAGATTTTTAGCTCTACTGATCAGAGATCAGCAGAGCTTATGCCGTGGTGCGGCGTCCGTCGTCCGTCCGTCCGTCCGTCCGTCCGTCTGTCCGTTAACTTTTTTTTTGTAGCGACTACTCCTCTGAAACTACTGAATAGATTTTCATGAAACTTTACAGAAATGTTGCCCATGAAGTCTAGTTGATCCTAGCAAAAATTCATGTTGATGTGAAATCCAAGATGGCCGCCAAAGCTAAAAATAGATTTTTTAAATTCAAGTTTGTAGCGACTACTTCTTGAAAACTATAAGTGATATTGATATGGGACTTTTTCTAAAATGATCAGCATGACATGATGTTGGTCCTTGTCGAAAATCGTTTTGATTTGACGTTAAACATGGCTACCAGCGGCCATCTTTGTTTACATAGAGTTATATAATGAAAACTTGTAGCGACTACTCCTCTGAAACTACTTGACGGATTTTCATGAAACTTCACAGGAATGTTGCTCTTGATGTCTAATTGATCCTAGCAAAATTTCAGGTCGGCCGGAAATTCAAGATGGCCGCCACGGCTAAAAATAGATTTTTAAAAAATAAGTTTGTAGCGACTACTTCTTGAAAACTATAAGAGATATTGATATGGGACTTTTTCTAAAATGATCAGCATGACATGATGTTGTTTCTTGTCGAAAATCGTTTTGATTCGACGTTAAACATGGCTGCCAGCGGCCATCTTTGTTTACATAGA
>JAWPHD010016510.1:0-49451 GCA_037043455.1 Cyrtodaria siliqua
CGGCTGGGGGGGGGGGGGGGGGGGGGGAGGGGGGGGGGGGGAAGAGCCCATGCCCCAATATGGGTGAAGTAATAAGATGCATAATGCTATAACAAATCCCAAACCAAAATTATAGATATATACATGCTTACATGCAAACCTAGATCTGCCTTTATTGCACATTTTATATCACAATTTGGGTTCCATGGGAGCCCAGAATTTGCAGAAGACAAAAATTACTTATCCAACCCTTTACAACATACTATATAGGAAACTCAATTCCAAAATTTAGTTCAGCTAAGACAAGAAATGTAAGAGATATAGACCTGTAAACACAGCTTACACGCAAAATTTGATGTGAAACAGACATATTTTAAGGGCTATCAGAATTTGGGTTCCATGGGAGCCACAGGGATTACAAGAACCAAAATTACTTAAGCAGCCCTTACGATAATGCTATAAGAAAGCCCATGAACAAATTTGGTTGTGCTAGGATAAGAAATGTAAGAGATATAGACTTGTAAACACAGCTTACACGCAAACCTTGATGTGGGACGCCGACGCTGACACCAACGCCGGGGGTGATTACATAAGCTCTCTTATTCTTCGAATAGTCGAGCTAATAAAAACTAGAAATGTGTCCATGGGACACGGATGCCCCCCACTAAAAACAAGCAGCAAAAGCCGTAAAATTTTACGGAAAAATGGCCTTAACTCCGGTAATACAAGGTTGATTTTGAATTGATATGCATATCTTGACATCATAGGTAAGCATCCTACGATCATCGATCAGTTATGCCTTTGATCTGATTAATCGATTACAATTTTTCATGATCGACTTTACTCGGTTGTTGAAAATTATGGCTTATTTCATTCTCTAGTACTAAAATATACAAGAAAATAAAATGAGTTATAATTTTGCAACAAGTAATCACATACTAATAGTGGGTATCACAACTTATTTTTTAAAATATATGTTGGTCAGTTTCATTCAGTTCCTTTATTACACGGAACATACTTGAAATGTGATTCTTTTCTTCATTATAGTCTGAAAATGGCTTACACTTGTCTTTTTTAGCAGCCATGTTTAATCGATAAATGACTGATCATCGGTTGGTTAACTATTCTGATGATCGATCAGAAATTTTCAGCCGATTCCCAACAATAGTTCGGCTGAACACCCATACTCAGCTGTACCCAAGATAATTGGTGAAAAATATTGATTGATAAAATTTGTTTTCTCTTCTAATGGATAACTGTAATTATGAACACCGGCATAAGCGTAACCGATATATGTGTAATCGGTCGAGTTTAAGGCATTGGTTCCAGTTAGTATAGGTGTAACTAACATTACGCGTTGATTCAAGCGTCACTGAGTTTTCAACTTTATTTCCAGTTAAAAACTGAAGTCAATTTTTATGACAACATTTATAAGTGCAAGTCAATAACACCCCTGTTCCGCCTAATATACAGAGAATATTATGTTAGTGCCTTTTACTGTCAAGTTCATTAGGCGAGCTGAGCCATTCTGCGTTTTCGTGCCAAGCCTAATAAACTCGATAGCTAAAGGTATATACTACTCTTTTTATCATGTAGATAATCCACAGTTTCTAGTTTTATTTAACGGAGAATGTTTGATTCAATGTCGAGGACGGCTCCATATTGTTTTTTCTTCATGCCGATTTATGGTGTCAGATATAATGTTACGTACAGTAAATGTCAAGGTATTCTGCATGCCTTTGTGTTTTATCAGTCACTGCCTTTATAAGGCCGAAAAGTGCATATCTGCATGATAAAATTCAGGGCCTTTTTAACCAATTTAAGTCGGGGCCAAAACTCCCTTTTTTTTTAAATATAAAAGTGACAGAATTTACACAGTTTGTATATATAAATGCTAAATTCAATACCTGATCGATATTTCCTTAAATACATGTAGTGAAAATCACACTCATATTTGCCCAAATTTGACAGTCTCACGCTTCTTTTTCCCAAAATCAGCATGTCAGAGTAGGCCTTTTCTCAATTTTCTTGAAAAAGCTCTGAAATTCCAGCTTACCCTTGTACACACTCTCCGGTGGGAATGATGGCCTCGGCCAGCGTAACTTTGTGTGTCGCATTATACTTCTTTGCGAATAATATATCGTAGTTGACACAGTTGGAGAGAAACGTCGAGAATATAACCACAAATACAAACTGTCTGAAAAAGTTATACAACAGAAGGTCAGTTTTAAAAATATGAAATATGTACAATTACCAGGTATATTTTAACTCTGTGTGTGTGAATGGGACATTATAAATGTTTAACTTGCAATTTTTTAAAAGATAGTTACTAAGTTAAGATACCACATAATAAATAGTTCTTAGTGTCACAGGTCTGTATTACTGTTCAACTGTAAAACAATACCATACAGGGGCGTAGCCAGAGCCTTTTGGAGAATACGCCCTTGGGGAGGGTGCGGGAGTGGGTGTCCCCCTGCTGTTGGTGGGAACATTTTGAAATTTGAGTGCAAATTCGGAGGTTTGTGGCTTCTTTTGAGCGAGATTTTGGAGGCTCTCGCCTCCATTCATTAAGTGTGTTTTTAAAAATAGTGCCTCACCCCCTACCCCTCTCCAATTTTTATTGCTGATTTTAAAAAATAAGCACCTTTATTTTTTCACATTTGATTTTCTAGAGTACGCCCGGGCGTACAGGAGTATGCCTGGCTACGCCCCTGCCATATATATGGCTGATTTATCAACTCCTCTCTCTGCATTGTTATAAAATATTATGTAATTTCAAATGTGCAGAGGCAGACCACCCCGTTTTTCCTGGATAGAACCAATATTGCATACCTCCCGCCATCCGTAAGAATCGACACCTTTTCACTCGACAAGTCGAGCTCCCAGTGGTATTCAAACCCGCATCGGTGAAAGGTGGGAAAGTTCTTGACGCTGAGTCTTTAATATCCCGGCTGCAGAGCTAAACCAGTCTTCGAATTAAAATTTTCAAATGTCACTAGCCCGAATTCTTTTATACTCAATGAAATCCAGTACATTTTCCATTAGCCCGACTATATAAATTAAAAAAAATCACTAGTCCGAATGACAGTTTACTAGCCCCGGGCTTCAGCCTAGTGGGTTAATTCGAAGACTGGTAATCAAATGTAAATTAACTGTGATTACATTGGTGTTTAATTCAGTTTTGCTTATAAATCTGGCATCTTGATGACTAATGTACTCACAGCAGTTGCAGAACATCCTCTAACACCATACAAAGGAGGCCTTGTCGCTGATGGTAGGTGTACACACGCGTGAAAAAATCATCTAGATTCTCTATATGGTTCCAGCGAGCTGTACAAACAAATGTCAAAATAGCGTTAAAAAATCAATTTTGAGGATAACATTGCAGGGCTTTCCCTTTGTTTTTAAGGCCAGATAGAAAAATACCTGTGTTTCTGGTTACTCGGTTGAAAAAATTTGAGTAGGTAGGTAGGTATTTATTTTTTTTCATGGATGTCAAAACTAATCGGATTCTATTTTAATATATATAGCATCTTTGCTAGGGGCTTAATTAAGTTTTAATTCAAGAATACTTAAAACATGTTTGTTTTCAACAAATAACATGGAAATCTTTTCTTTTTTTTATTATTATTTTCTTTTTTTATGATAAAAACCTGTAGGGTCGGCGCCAAAAAATAGGGACGGTCGGGTAACCAGAAACACAGGTATTTTTCTACCCGGCCTAAGTAACAGGGATTTTTTTTAATGTAGGCGGGTATTTTATAGCGCTTCTTCTTATAGTTGTATTAAGGGCAACTAAAAGTAGTCGATCCGCTAAATAACCCGCCTACCAGCTATAAAGGCGCCACGTTATTTGATGTTTTACCCGGCTCGATAACGCATTTAAATATGTGGTTAATATTGAGCGCGTGGATACAAAAAAGTTGATTGACAGCAAGAGGCGGAACAGTGGGTGGCGTCTATCGCACACGACAATTTGACAGCGGTTTTCAATAAACACTGTGATAATTACTTATCGGTCCAAACTGATAGTCGCTAATTAGCTAACAACACCCAGCGAGATAGTGGCTTATAAACAGTGAAAGACATTGTGTATTAGAATTGGGGTTTTCCGAGATTTTTAAGACAAAATCGGTCGGAAATTTGGATTCGCCAGACCGCCGATGTCTGGCAAATTTGATATGAATGTCTTACGATTTTCATTCGCCAGTTCGGGTTACTTTTTGCCTATGGCGATTTGGCAAATGGTTAACGCCAGCCTAGAAAATCGTTTTTTTGTATATATACAGACCTTTACTTCCTTCTGGGACGACATGTATCATAAGGTCAGCCTCAGTGTGATTTTCTGTGTCCTCCGTGTCCTCGTCATCATCGTATACAGACAGCTGCTGGTACTGCGTCTGATACTCCGCCATTACTGTCACTATAAACTGTTATTATCATTCAATGGTTCATCATTCTGTAATTTATAAAAAAAATCAAATTTTTACAGAAATCTACAATTTGCATCTGATTTCTGACTTTGGTTTTATACTAATTTTCATTGTCGTAGTGCGTCCAACTTGAATTTCGTCTCCAAGATGGCAGACGACGCCATTTTGAAACTTTCGGTCTCATTTTTGACCAACTTCCTGTCTCACGGTCAGGGTTCTCAATAGACGCGCACACATGCGTTTTGACGCATGGAAATTTAATTTGACCCAATTTTGACGCAGCTAATTTAACACCTGTGAGTTTTTATGACGCGCGTGTATTTGCTTCCAAGCATCAATCCGATACATATGTACCTATTTTCTCGATAGTCCAAACACACAACAATGGGCACGCGCTGCATAACAGAGGCGGAAATAACCTGTCTGTAAATGGTGTCACTGTGTAATCTAATCGCTGCTATTGTGTTAATTTAATGATTATCTTTGAAGTTTATGATGCTTTTTGCGGGTGGAGACTATTATGACTTGATTGGATTAACTGTTTGATTGCTACCGGCTTCTGATTGATTACCGGTTAGACCAAACTGAGATAAAACAGATGCTAGCGGTCAAACATGTGAAAAGATAAAATCGGCAAAAATAAAATTGACTTTATTTGTGTTTGTTGTTTGTTTATTTGTTAATTTTGTTTTACGCACGTTTTAAAGAACAAATAAATATAATTTTAATGAGAATAATTTAAAATATTTATAAATCGGCGAAATGTACATTTAAACAGAGCGTTTTTTAACCTGGGTTATCAGTCAAAACTTACAGGACATTACGCATTGTGATATTTTGTGTTTACGGACTATTTTTGTGCTATCGAGTAACAGACTTTATATTTATGTATATTTAATACACAAATGGCGCAAAGAAGTATATTTTCGTTTATGTCATCGCAGTCTACGAAACGGCCTGTCGGGGATGCACTGTCTGAGGGTGCACTGTCTGAGGTTGCACTGTCTGACCCTCAGACTCCGAAGAAGCAGAAAATAAGAGAGCTTGTGTTATAATAAAACCATATATTATAATATATAATAACACCAATAACGTATAATATTAACAGATGTGGACCCCAATTTATTAAACATCCTTACATAACTTTGAATCTTTGACATAATGACACATAATGACACATTATTGTAAAATGGAATAGTACATTGTAGTTTTTCAAGTTCAAATGCATATCCTTGCACACCTTTCTTGGGAAAAAAATATTTACAGAATTCACTAAAATTAAAGTTATTAAAGGATGTTTTATAAAACGGCGCTTCGATTGGTTTGATTTATATTTGACTTTTGACATTTCAATTTTGACCCTTGGGATTTTTGAATCAAGGGTCATATGACGTGATTAACAGTTGAAAGCCAAAAGTAATTGTTAACAGGAATAATGAATTTTAAAGAATGCTTACATTTTTATGAAGGATTGCGTGTACCCAGCTGTTTTCTATATGTTTTTGAGTATTACTAGGACTCTGAAGTGCTTCAATTTTGAAACGTCTTTGATCGGTGTAGATTGTACGTTTCGCACGTCGTAATCGGTATATATCGTAAGTTTCACACGTCGTAAAGAAAGTTTCCACGGCGCGTTAGCGTTCTCTACAACGTGCGACTATTACATGTCACAGGCCTTATTCTCCGCTATTTTTACGGAAAATACGAATTAAGTGACCTTGCTGTGAAATGTTTTCATTTAATAAACAAACAAATTAACGCAGCTCTGTTGCATATTTCTTGTTAGCGTTTCTAAAATTCACATTCGCAAAATCTCGATCGATACAGGACTGAGAAAGAACAAATGTACTTATAAAGGGAGACTAATCGCTTGACTGTTTAAAAAGGACAGGTTCAAAACACGGCGAGATTTCCGGGTTCTCCATCGAATTTTCAGGGGCGTTCCCGGGGCTTATTTAGGTATACGCACCATCGAGTTTTGGCTTCACAAATGTGCCTAACCTGCTATACCTTCAATTTTTATTGCATTTTTCGCATTTTTAGCCTTTTTTATTTGTTTGTTTCTTTAATAGCCTGTACGCACATGCGTCAGTGCATATGCCCAGGTACGCCCCTGATTTTAAATGGGTTCCAAGAAGGTGAGGTTTACTGCAATTTTAATATTGGGAAAAATACATTTTTGAGACGGAATGGGTCGAATTTCGACCCCTTACAACAAAATATGATACCAGCAATTGTGATTAAGAAGAGTTTATTTTAGTAAAATGTTTATTTTAGTATATGATAGAACAAAATATGTGTTTCCAGTAAAGAGATCCTACATAAAATAAGGAAAAGGCTAGACAAATACATGTTTACATCAATAGCAAGTTAAAAATGAAACAATAACATTTTAATATGAAACAGGCACGACTAGGTAACGGGCAAAGTACTTTGATACAATGAATGATTAATTGGTTTTATAATGGATGGAATGGATGGGGACTGGAGTAAGAATTTGATAATAACAGGTAACAAAAATTAACACTAAACAGAGCAAAAAAGAAATTTCACTAATAACAGTTTAAAAGACGGAAAAAAACTTGCCCCTCCCCCTCCTCATCACCACCAGAGCCTTTTACTAGGTCCAGGGCTTTTTTCAAAAATTGGGAAATTTGGGATTTTGGGATAAAGAAGCGTGAGACTGTCCAAATTGGGGGGAAAAATAGCGTGATTTTCGTTGTTTAGGGATATGTTTTTTTAAGGGGAAATTTCATTAAAATGTAGTTTTAGGTAAAATATTGATTAGGTTTTAGAACTGAGTTATTTTAACATACAAACTATGTAAAGTATGTCACTTAATTATCAAAAAAAAATAAAAATATATATATATATATTTTTTTTAAACTGGGTATTTTTTACCCCAAAATTGGGGAAAAACAGAGGTTTTTGCAATTGGGAAGAGGCCGAATTTCGGCCCGTTAAATAGGTTAAAAAAAAAGGGGGAAAACTGCATGATTTTCAATGTAATTTGGGTGGGGAAGTGGTCTCATATGGACCACTGCGAAAAAGGGTTAAACGGCCTCGACTACCTATCCAGGGCTTCCGTTAATGGCCGTACGGCCGTATATTACGCCCGAAAAGTTGAGTTGTACGCCGAAAATTGAGATCAAAGACGTACACTGAACTTCCAAAAACATCAATGTGCGCCGACTTTCTTTACCGTGGGCGTACAGCTGTCAGTGTCAAATTGGTTAAATCACCGATATAGCTCCGCCCATCGGGTCCAGTTACATCCAAACGCTGCACAGCCAAGATGTAAAGCGATTAAATTAACACCCACTGTGTTACTGTGACAGCGTTCGACAGGTGAAACCGGTTGGATCCAGTTTTATTATGGGGTTAGCCACGTGTGTAAATTGAATTGTGTATTGTGTCAAGTATTATGTAAACAAACATCGCTTCTGGGTTCAAAGAAGTGTGGCAATTAATTAATGGGATTAAAGTGGATTACGTTTAATTGATGACTGATTGAATAATTATGAATAATTATGAATGGCAGGTTCGTTTTATGCACCTAATTATTTTAAATAAAATATTACGGAATACGCCGCCGATTTATAATGAATGTTTGCGATTGTTTGCATTCAGCGCGAATTTTTACTTTGACGTTAGTGACCGATTGACTAATTATGAAAGGCAGGTTCATTTTATGCACCTGTTTGTTTATTACAGATACCTTAACCGAACGTGTAATTGTTTTAAATAAAATATTACGCTGCCGATTTATAATGATTGTTTGCGATTGTTAGAATATCAGCGCGAATTTTTACTTCGACGTTGTGACTGATTGACTAATTATGAAAGGTAGGTTATTTGTATGCGTTTGTTTGTTTATTGGCAAACGGATTACGAGACATTAGCTGATTATGAAGATGCAACAGTTTGCCGATCGAGTAATTGTTTTGAATAAAATCTTAGCTGCCGATTTATATGATTGTTTGTATACGGCGAGAAGCAATTTTAAAGCATAATAGAACATCAGCATCTGTGTATATATGTTTATTGATAGTTATATAAGCAAGTCTAATAAAAACATCAGAAAAAAATATTTAATAAAAGTTAATATGCTACAGTTTTGTTTTCATTTTCTACAATGTTCTTCAAACAATGAAAAGTGTTGATAATTATGATGGTTTCAGTCAGACAGATGATGATGATGCATTCAATGAAACTTAATGCAACTTAAGCTATTTAAACTAATACACTTTAATAAATATCCATAAATTATGTACTTTAAATGTTTTAAAAACACATTTAAAGAACATGAACTATGCATAGTTATTTAAATTGTATTAACACACACAACACTTCAAAGTGCCATGATTTTAGTTGTTGATGATGATGATGATGATGATTGATGAATCATGATGATGATAAATTCAATAAACTTAAACTTAATACAAACATGAAGCTATTTAATATAATTTAATTTAATGAATAATTTAATAATTTAATAAATTTAAAAAATATCCATAAATTATGTACTTTAAATGTTTTAAAAACACATTTAAAGAACATGAACTATGCATAGTTATTTAAATTTTATTAAAACTTCCAAAATTGACATGAAGGAAGTTTGAACTTCCTTGATTTGAAAATTAGTGGAACCCCTGCCTATCTACACCTATGAGTCTCATTCATTAAACATAGAAAAAACATCCCAAGTATTTTGATGGGTATTTATGCCAACAATTAGAACCTTGATATTTCAATTTTATGTATACACTTACATTCCGTTGGACATGCTACAATAAATAATAAACATGTTGCTAGAGTCTTTGAGATTATCTACAGTGGTTCGGTCAGAGAAGAGGGCTGGCGTGGCGCAGTCGTTAGCGCGGCGGATTTTAATCGGAGGCCCCGGGTTCAATCCTCCGTGGTGCCACTGAGTTCCGTCGGTGTGTTCTTGGGCAAGACACTTTTCCTTATCCTCGTCCGTCGGATGGGGACGTAAACCGGGCGGTCCCGTGTATCGGTCTATCAACCGAGCACGTTAAAGAACCATAGGAATCTATTCGATAATAAGAGTAGGGCAGGTTCCCGGATTCCTATGTATCCTTCCCCTCTCTCTGGGGCGGCTCTAAATAACCTGTACTGTGTCGATGAGCCGTTAAACAACATTCAATTCAATTCGGTCAGAGAAGGCTCGGATTACAAATAAACATGACCGGACCATCTCCTTTAAAACGCTGCCAACATCTTTTATGAGAATAAAACGAATCTATTTTTTCCGAAAACTGTTCAGTTTGTTAGCCCCCGAAAACTGAAATACACTGACTCACATAAAAACTGCACCAAAAATGCTTGCGCATATTTTCTGTGTAAAGAAAAAGATCAAATAAAGTCTGCACTCAAATCTATTTGTATCTTATTGTTCTCGAGTTTAAAGTCTTATTACAGATACAAAATAAAACAAAAAGCTGACCTTCCTACCCACTACCTATTGTTGCAGTAAACACGGGTATTCTTTTATTAGGTCTTACAGATATATTTATTTACATATTTGTGTAAAGATCTATCTGTAACTATTTCCAGACTTTAAGATTAAGATCTGATTAAATTTATAGTTAGTTCTGACCTTTAAAATAGAGATGTGTAAAAGGTGTACATGCTATCAAATTGCTTTACCCGTTACATAGGTAGTGCCTATTTCATATTAATAATAGAATGTTATAATCAAAAGCTGCAATTTTCTGTGCATCAAACTATCTATCTATCTATCTTCCTTTAATGCCAAACCCCTGCTGGGGACCTAGGCATGCGTCGTCATACCGACAAAGACTGTTAGTATTTTAAAAATATATATAAAAGAAATTTAAGAAAAACATTGAAGTTTTTGGATGTTAGCAGGGGTTCCACTAATTTTCAAATCAAGGAAGTTCAAACTTCCTTCATGTCAATTTTGGAAGTTCAAGGGAAAATTTAAGGAAGTTCACACTTAACGCGACATCACCGTTCGAATTAGTGTTTGGGTTAATAAAATTTAAATAACTATGCATAGTTCATGTTCTTTAAATGTGTTTTTAAAACATCTAAAGTACATAATTTATGGATATTTTTTAAATTTATTAAATTATTTATTAAATTATTCATTAAATTAAATTATATTAAATAGCTTCCTGTTGGTATTAAGTTTAAGTTTATTGAATTTATCATCATCATGATTCATCAATCATCATCATCATCATCATCAACAACAAAAATCATGGCACTTTGAAGTGTTGTGTGTGTTAATACAATTTAAATAACTATGCATAGTTCATGTTCTTTAAAAGTGTTTTTAAAACATTTAAAGTACATAATTGATGGATATTTATTAAACTGTATTAGTTTAAATAGCTTCATGTTTGCATTAAGTTTCATTGAATGCATCATCATCATCTGTCTGACTGTCATCATCATCAGTGTTCCCATTCACGCACATGAAAACAAAAAATCACGCACAGAAAACTGACCTCGTACGGGCATGCACGCACAGAAAAAATACAAGTTTGATAATAAGAAAGCATGACCGTCGGTAGATTTCCAAATTCTCGTCCACTTTGTCCGAATATTTTTGAAAAATCAAAACGAAACTAAAACGCTTTGTTTACGAAAACATTATCCCGAGTAATTGCGTCAATTGCCCTATCCCTCTAGTGCATACTACGATGATTGGTTATGACGTCATAAGCGCACGCGCTACCTAAATGAAAGTAGAGAAAACATCGACATCTCATTCTGGTGGTTTTGACTTATTTCTTTTTCATATTTAGTAAGTATATTTAAAATTAAAATAAAAACTTAATAATAGAATAAATGAAGATCAAATAATTAATTCAAATCGTGTTTCGTCTCTCCCGTGTACTATTTATAGATGCGCAAACGTGTTGACTGGTATTAAATTTTAACTTGAACGAAATGATTTACTGTAACTGTTGTCAACTTGAATATTACACTGTGCTGTGTATTGTAATGCCTTCAGTAGCAAATTAAGTATGTTGAAAGGTTTTAACAATCTTAAAAATTCATAGTGTACCCCCTAAATTTGTAGTGTACCCCCAAAATTTAACAGTAGGGGGTACATGTACCCCCAAATGAAAAAGTCGGTGGGAACACTGATCATTATCATAATTATCAACACTTTTCATTGTTTGAAGAACATTGTAGAAAATGAAAACATAACTGTAGCATATTAACTTTTATTAAATATTTTTTTCTGATGTTGTTTATATAACTATCAATAAACATATATACACAGATGCTGATGTTCTATTATGCTTTAAAATTGCTTCTCGCCGTATACAAACAATCATATAAATCGGCAGCTAAGATTTTATTCAAAACAATTACTCGATCGGCAAACTGTTCCATCTTCATAATCAGCTAATGTCTAGTAATCCGTTTGCCAAACAAACGCATCCAAATAGTCAATCAGTCACAACGTCAAAGTAAAAATTCGCGCTGATATTCAAACAATCGCAAACAATCATTATAAATCGGCAGCGTAATATTTTATTTAAAACAATTACACGTTCGGTTAAGGTATCTGTAATAAACAAACAGGTGCATAAAACGAACCTGGCTTTCATAATTAGTCAATCGGTCACTAACGTCAAAGTAAAAATTCGCGCTGAATGCAAACAATCGCAAACATTCATTATAAATCGGCGGCGTATTCCGTAATATTTTATTTAAAATAATTAGGTGCATAAAACGAACCTGCCATTCATAATTATTCAATCAGTCATCAATTAAACGTAATCCACTTTAATCCCATTAATTAATTGCCACACTTTTTTGAACCCAGAAGCGATGTTTGTTTACATAATACTTGACACAATACACAATTCAGTTTACACACGTGGCTAACCCCATAATAAAACTGGATCCAACGGGTTTCACCTGTCGAACGCTGTCACAGTAACACAGTGGGTGTTAATTTAATCGCTTTACAACTTGGCTGTGCAGCGTTTGGATGTAATTGGACCCGATGGGCGGAGCTATATCGGTGATTTAACCAATTTGACACTGACAGCTGTACGCCCGCGGTAAAGAAAGTCGGCGTACATTGATGTTTTTGGAAGTTCAGTGTACGTCTTTGATCTCAATTTTCGGCGTACAACTCAAATTTTCGGGCGTAATATACGGCCGTACGGCCATTAACGGAACCCCTGTGTTAGGTTTAAAAATAAAAACAAACATTGAATTTATGGTGAGATATGTTCAATTCTGCTGACTGCAGAATTGAACTGTTCTATATTGGGTAATATAGGGATGTCAGGAGCTAATGAATTCCAGTGGAAGACTGTTCTGGGGAAAAAGGAGAATTTGTAGTAGTCAGCGGTTGCGTCAATTAATTTGAAAGCAAGCGAGTGTGAATGTCGGGATTGTCTGTTCGTCAGTGTCATGTAATCTTCTAGAGGGATAGCTACCAGGTCATTTGTGATCTTGTAACAAAGTGAGAGTCGACTGTCGATACGTCTTTGGTCTAGTCTTCTCCACTGTAGGGACTGGAGCATCTCAGTGACACTACTGGATATACCACAAACATATCTGGATATACCACAATATTGGAACTATGAGTCACAGTTAACTTAGAACCTCTGGGTCAAGATGCACTGTGTGATAAACTTACAAAGTGTTGGCTGACTAACAGCATTCCCAAAATTCCACTGACACATACGGTTTCCTAAAATTGTAAACAAATCACAATCCTCTTACCCCACCCACTACATAACAATCGTAAAGTTTTTACATCATTCTTATATGTATATTTTTCAATGGATATCGATATAACAGATTCATTGAACGACTAAAATATGTATTTATCATAAAAATTATATTTTCTCACCTATAATAAATCAATTCTAACTAAAATACGCATTTTATAATCTATGAAAAAAAGAAAACAAAATGCTGCATCTTGGGTATCGTCTGCGAAACTGTCCGAAGGTATCCAAGCGAAAAACCAAATATGACAAAAATATTTTTATCATTTTAAGGTACTAGTAACACTTTAATTATAATATTTTTATACTGAATATTTAGAGAATCATGTGTTAGAATCATTAATTTTATATGTATAGTCAATTAATGTTTATTCCGCGTATATTGTTCAGGTGACAAGTCTTCATTAACTTGCACAGTGCCCGGACGGATTTAATATTTCGGATAGACTGACTGGCAGATTCAATATTCGGATACACCGACTATGACACATTATAGTGTGAAAACCTTCATGTTGACAGGACTTAGACAACACGGTGAAATGAAGACCGACTTCGCTTCGACTTTTCTGATATCTCTTCACCTGACAATGTAATCCGAGCCTTCTCTGACCTTACCAGCCCTCTTTACGATTTTGATATTTCATCTGGCTGTGTACGGTCAGAGCGCTTCCTATAGTAAAAACACGGGGATCTCCTCTTGGTTTTAAGTCAATATATCTAAGAAAATATGCATTGAATTAACATTTCAAGCATCTAAAGTGATTATCAATATATTTATTTACCTATCTGAACCGAAATATCTTTTTATATATTAATCGTTTTAAAGTTGTAACTGTCAACCCTTTTCAGACGAAATTAAAAAATATTAAATTTCCTACATTTGTTATTATTCAGGTCAAGAGTCACGTGATTGTGATAAATATTTCCCGCAAAATTAAGACAATTTCAAAATTGCGACCAACTTTTCGTTTTGACACTCGCAATTCTCTGAACAACATCCAATTGTTTATCTTTAAAATCCTAACTAGAACGAATTCGGCAGCGCGCCATCGCAGATACCCACGTTTTCTTCACACGGCCTTCCCCACCCACCACAACCCACACACATATAGGAGAATAACATATTATTATACACTGTAATCCCTTCGTCAAAATGTTCGTTTGAGACATCATTTAAAAACAAAATTGATACCCTCCCCCCACCACCCACCTCCTCCAACCCCAACCCTCAGGGAAGACGGCCTTAGTTTTAGTTTTAAATAATAAATCATTTGACATGCTGTGAATCTCTTTCATAGATGACTATTATACCAACTAATGTGCAAAAGTATGGAAAAATATCACTAATTGAATTATTAGTGTATTTGATTCTCCGTCCCCCAGGCCCCCACCTATAAAGTAGGAGAAAACAAATGTGTACAGTGTAATCCCATCATCATAATATTTCATTTGAGACATAATTAAAAAAAAAATGCAGACGTCCGAGTTTTCGAAATAATAAAATCGTTTGATATGTTGTTTATCTTTCATAGACGATTACATACATCACCAAGTTATGTGCAAAAATTTGGAAAAAGTGTAATAGAATTGTTTGTGTAATTTACTCTTTGACACCTGTGGGTCCCTAGGTGCAGAGCCATCATCATGTTTCATTTGAGACATAATTACAAAAAAAAAAAAATATCCCCAAGATCCCACATCCCAATATCCCCAAGATCCCACATCCCAGTCCCACCCCACCCACCCTGGGGCCCTCCGGGCAGATGTCCGAGTTCGAAATAATAAAATCGTTTGATATGTTGTTTATCTTTCATAGACGATTACATACACCAAGTTATGTGCAAAAAATATGGAAAAATTACAGTGTAATTGAATAGTTCGTGTATTTGACCTTTTGACCCAAAACTTGCATTCGGCGGGTCCGTAAATCTAAAAATCAAAAACTATGGCCTAACGGACGGACGGAAAAACGTGGGTATAATTATACTCTGTGAAAAGCTTGTTCCACTCCTAAAACCCCTCCATGTTGTCAATTGATACACGTGGTTGATAGTGGAGTTATTTGATGAGGGGACAATGAATGCCTTCACCTTGCGCGAGAATATCGCAGGAATTTAATTAATATGCAAAATGACAATATGGCGGATATAGTAAATAAAAGTGTACTTAAAAACATAGATATTTTATTGTGTCACTACAATTGATAAAGGTGCAGTTTTATCATTGCAACTTGGTATAATAAACATTAATTGATTGATTTGTTTGTCTAAATTATCGTAATAAATCGACCTGACGCCGCAAACATCGTTGAAAGTGCATGACTGTGTCTTTTTAGTAATCCCCACGTTTTCACTATAGGAGTTCCTCTGACCCTAATAAGCCACACAAAAAAAAAGAAAAGGCTTTTAGGGTCAGAGAAGGCTCGGATTACTGACAATTATTTTAGATCAAAGAAATTATTGTTTCGTGATTCAAGTACAGTGCATTGTGGCGTATAGAATCATCGGTAGTAAGAATCATTTTTTGTTTAAATTCAATTTTTTCAGCTCATGTTGTAATAGAACTCAGTTGGGGTGTATGTAAATAGATAGGTTTATAAGCGCGTTACTATACTGTCTCGCCGCTGAGCTAGCTTTTTCGCATACAAGGTGTCCCGAGTTCAAACTCGTTGAGTGACTAAATATTTATGTGTAATTTTTTCGGTCCGATTACATTGGTGGAGAATCCGGGTACAGGTAAATGGTGAAAAATCGATTCCTAACCGTATGTCCTCGATAGCTCAGTGGTTAGTAAACCAGAGACCCTGGGTTCGAGTCCTTGGATGAGGAATGATTTTTTCACCACCTGTTATAAGTCAAAATGTAATAGGGATACAATAGTGCAAATGCAAAATTAAATAATTCACAATAATTATTAGAGAACAATAATTTCAGAAATATTGCTGTCGTACAACTAAAAGGGTAAAAGAAACTAATTAGACATTTTCCTTTCATTTTAAATTTAGACGTTTAACCCAAGTGATTCTATACTCCCAACCCACTGTATGCTGGGTACCGCAAAAAATAAAGTATGGTGGTATACCACAATTTTTTAGCAAATACCGCGGTACGTACCATGGTATACCATGTAAGCTTTGTAGCTGCAAAAATATGAATTCATATAGTGCAGGATAGCATAGTACTACTCTGCTAGCTCCATAAGTAGCTATAACAATCTTAAACTTTCATGAAACTTCACAAAATTTCAGGTCGGCCGGAAATTCAAGATTGCCGCCATGGCTAAATATAGATTTTAAAAATGCAATTTTGTGGCGACTACTTCTCAAAAACCATAAGTGATATTGACTTGGAACCTTTTCCAAAATGACATGTACATGTAGTTGGTCCTAACCAAAGTTCATTTTGATTGGATGTCAAACATGGCTGCCAGTGTTGCTCTTGATGTCTAGTTGATCCTAGCAAAATTTCAGGTCGGCTGGAAATTCAAGATGGTCGCCACGGCTGAAAATAGATTTTTAAAAAACAAGTTTGTAGTGACTACTTCTTGAAAACTATAAGTAATATTGATATGGGAATTTTTCTAAAATGATCAGCATGACATGTTGTTGGTCCTTGTCGAAAATCATTTTGATTCGACATTAAACATGACTGCCGGCAGCCATCTTTGTTTACATAGAGTTATATAGTAAAAACTTATAGCGACTACTACTCTGAAACTACCTGACGGATTTTCATGAAACTTCGCAGGAATGTTGCTCTTGATGTCTAGTTGGCCCTAGCGAATTTTCAGGTCGGCCAGAAATTCAAGATGGCCACCACGGCTAAAAATAGATTTTAAAAAAAAGTTTGTAGCGATTACTTCTTGAAAACTGTAAGTGAGATTGATATGGGACTTTTTCTAAAATGATCAGCTTGACATGATGTTGATCCTTGTCAAAAATCATTTTGATTTGACATTAAACATGGCTGCAGCAGCCGATTTGTTTGCATAGAGTTATATAATAAATACTTGTAGCGACTACTTCTCTGAAACTACTTGACGGATTTTCATGAAACTTAACAGAAATGTTGCCCTTGATGTCTAATTGATCCTAACAAAATTTCAGGTCTGCAGGAAATTCCAGATGGCTGCCATGGCTAAAAATAGATTTTTAAAAAACTGTAGCGACTACTTCTTGAAAACTATAAGTGATATTGATAAGGGACTTTTTCTAAAATGATCAGCATGACATGTTGTTGGTCCTTGTTGAAAAAATATTTTGATTCAACATTAAACATGGTTGACAGCTGCCATTACCTAGAGTTATATATAAAAACTTGTAACGACTACTCTGAAACTACCTGACAGATTTTCATGAAACTTCACAGTGATCTTGCTTTCAGAACCTGCCAGTTTCAAGGTCATTGACCTCTTGTTTTTATTTCCAGGTCCATAGGAGTCAGTGGACACATTACTATGGCAGCTGATGTGGAATCCACTGTGGAATCTAGTGTTGCTCCGTTCGTTTGTGGGCTATGTAATGACAGCTTCAGACATATGCAACAGTACTACCTTCACCATAAATCACATAACACAGTCTTCACCAGACCTTTCCATATCTGTGAGGAGCTTGATTCCGGTAATGAAGGTACTAGTTACGTGCTGTACAAGTGTGAGATGTGTTCGTGTCAGTTTAGGTCCATCTGCACTCTACATGATCACTTAACAAAATGTGTAGACACAGGGTCATACATCTATGACAATGCCCAAAAAACGGCATATCCATTGCCATTAGGCTCGGAATGTTCATTTTATGAAAGCAGGCATGATGGAGTGACTGTTGTTGATTCCGCAAATACACCAATTAATACTGAATCAGAAACTCAAACAGGAAGTTCTGAATTTAATACAGAATCGGAGTATGCTAAACATATTCAAGAAGCTGATAAATTCTGGTTAAAGTTTTGCCAGAGTGATGTTAAAAAAGAGAAAAGTGTGGAAAAGAAATCTGGGGATGTTACTGTACATGCAATCTGTGATTTAATCAAAGATAAGGTTAAACATTTGGGTAAGCAAGAGGAACCTGTAAACAAGAATGGAACAGTGAAAAGAAAAAGAGGTAGACCAAAAAAGGCTTTTAAAGCAGGTGATGAAATAGAAAATTATGCAGGTCATTCAAAAGGACTTGTTTCCTATAAGAAAATTCAGGAATCATGTAAAACAAAGAAAAGAAAATGCAAAAGCATAGAAGACAATAAGCTGGCATCAGAAACTAAAAAAGGGAGATGCAATGTCAAAATCAACTCTGAAAATGTAAATAAGGAAACTACTTGTACTTCAAAAAGTGTTGTTGAAACTCTGCATAAACAATCATCTAAAAATTTAGATGTTGATATCAAGAAGGAGGTAGAAGAAACTCCTGAATGCAACTCAGGACTGCTTGGTACTTATGTCAAGAATGGAAAATGTGAGAACGATCAAGTTAATGAAGAAAATCACAATGATCTGAATGAAATTAATGACAGTATAAAACGTGCTTTAGGCCTTACTGCTACATATGATTTAGACAAGTGTGGAACTAATATTGAAGATGATGCAGGAGGTGAGACAGATGAATATGAAACATTTGGAAATAATAACACAAGTAGTGTGAGTGATGAAAAGGAAGTTAAAAAAAGAGTTGTTCCAAACTTAATACGTGTTAGAAGAAAACAGTCTGAAAAGTTGCAGATGAAACAAAAGAAAGATTCTCAAAAGAAGTTAAAATCTATGAAAGAAAGAGAGGATACTGAAAAGAAAAAGAAGACACACAAGAAAATATTAAAGGGGAATATACATTTCGAAATTTTAAATGAACCGAGAGAAAACAAGCCAAAGAAAAAACCCGGACGTAAGAAACTAGATAATGAGACTTGTGATGTTTGTGGGAAGTCGGTGAGGCGTAGCAAGATGAAAATTCACTCTATCAGCCACAGTGATGTTCGTCCACATAAGTGTGCACGATGTCCAAAGACATACAAATATCCAGAACATCTGGCCATGCATATGAAGTCTCACGAGGATGTGCTGCCATTTTATTGTGAAGTGTGTGGTCAGGGATTTATCGATGTTAACAGGTATAATTAAGGGCTTAAAACTCCTTCTATGTCTTATTATATTTTAAGACACTAGAAAGCCTTATATTTTTCTTGCCCCAGTAATTTGTTATATATAAGGAATACTACAATCATGTTGTCAGTGCCTTGTATTAGCGAGTTTATTTGTCAAGACTTAGAAAACGGCTATTCTGTGTGTAAGTGCCAAGCCTAATAAACTTGATAGTATTTTAGACTTTGAAATAGTGTTCTTTTTCACATGTAGATGATGCACTTTTTCTGTATTATTAACTAGTAAAGGGCTTCCGTTTAATAACGGGCGTACGGCCGTAAATTACGTCCAAAAATTGTAGCTGTACGGCGAAAATTAACATCAAAGGCGTACAGTGTACTTCCAAAAACTTCAAAGTACGCCGCGATTCATTACTATGGCATCCCATAATCTGTAAATTACCGATTATAGCCCCGCCCATCTAATCTAATTTCATTTGAGACTGCCGACGTAACAAGTTGTAAAGCAATTAAAACTCAGTGGAGCCTGTAATTGACAGGTAAAACCAGTTTTGTCCAGTTTTTATCAAGGGTCACACGCATGGCTGGTGAGAGGAGAGAGAGTTAATTAGATAATTAGTCGAGCCCCGCATTTCACAAAATGAAAGTAGCAGTATAATCTCGATGCCAAATTGCTTAATTTATATTCATTAACTACAAAGTTGAAACTCCTTACACAAACAGATTATACTTTTTAGGCTATTTCTTTTATATCTTTGTGTCATTTTTCTATGTATTTATCAAAGTTACAAATAGAAACGAAGTACTGATAGACAAACAATATTTAATAATCTCTAACCTAGGGGAAAGAACTCTTCACGAATGGAGACTAAACACGGAAGTGAAATTATCACTGGCAAAAACAATCGATTGCTTTGATAATAAATTAAAGAATCTGTTACATTTATTCCTACACTTGACAGTTTTACATACCTTTCATTAATGTATGCCAATTTAAAAGCTTTCCTGGACTGATAAATTGAAAACTGTTTGCAAAATGTAATTCACTGTATAAAACTTGTGGGTGGGGGTATGGCAAGCAAAGGCAAATTAAGTATTTTTAGTTTGAAACCGTTTATATAATGATGTCATCAAATATTTTCTTTTATAAACATATAGATGATTATAAATATCTTTTTTCTTTTTAACAATTTAGATGTGTTGTTTCCCTCACCACCACGCGGAATCACTGACTCAAAGACTGAGTATGAATGCCATGCCCAAACACTGGAACTTCCTAAATTTTCCCCATGAACTTCCAAATTTGATACACAGGAAGTTCGAATTTCCTAAATTTGAACCTTAGTGGAAGCCCTGCTAGTTTGATCAGTTGAACACAATATTTCACTTGGTGTGGCTGCCGCAGTATCTTTTTTCCTTCATGGCGTTTTATGACTATAACGAACATTTAATAAATGCTGAGAGATTCCGCATAGCTTTTGCTTTATCAGTCTATGCCGAATATAGCAAATTTATTAGGTCGCCCCTTTATCAGGCAGAAAACTAAATAAAATATGCATGATAAAAATATTTGTTTTGTGGGTCAAAATTCAAATGTCATTCTGACAGAAATCAGTGCTTTTTTAGCGTGTTCCTATTTAAATGGGGCCTATTTTTTAATTATTTTTTTTAGAAAATGACAGACTTTCCATTCTTGATTGATGATTGAACATTCCCTTAAATAGCGAATTTCATGCTTTTTTCCCCCACAATTTTGACAATCTTATGCTTCTTTTCCCAAAATCAGCAGGCCTAGGCCTTTTCCAAATTTTCTGGAAAAAAGTCCTGGAAATCAAATAATTTCTCGGCACTACCAGGTCTTTGACTTAACAACTCTGGGATAAATTGTAATTGTGTATTAAGAATGTACTTGTATATTAAAGCTGCAAAACCAATTTCCAGGTCAATGTTACACCGGTTGTTTCCCAAAAATGTGGACCTACATTTACTTATTTCTTTCCTTATAAGACACATAGTAGGGTTTTCTACTGTTTCGATGCAATTAAATAAAAAAATAATCTAATCCATATATAAAGATTCTTTATTTGTAGTGGCTAAAATAAAACATTGGTAGAAATAAAAATATTACAGAAACAAGTATTTTTTTAGCCATATTGTCAAAGTGGCTTAAAGGGACACTGTCCGTAAGTAAGCAGATATTGAGTATAACCAAATAACTGTCTGACTTTTATTCAGTGAAATGTATACATGAAAACATGAGGATAGACCCTAAGAAGTATGTAGGAATACATTCGTGAGTTTGAAAAAAAAAAAGTTTTAATTATTATATGTAAATAAAGTGGGACCCACAATATTTACCCTTTTCTGCGATCACGTGACTTCCATTAGCGCATTAGGTTTTCACCATAGTATGTATTGCATAATATGTATAGCCCGCTTAGCTCAGTCGGGAGCGATGTACGACTACTTTACGCTCACGCACACTATTATTACTGCGAGTGTAAAGAAAAGGTAATTTTAGTTTGGGCTGCGAGTTCAAACGCACGAAGTGGATTTTCTTTTTTTTTGTACCGCGATTGAATTCCGTTAAACAATCTTGCGTTTAATTAGTAAATATTCAATAATGTTTAGTGTGTAATGTTTGCGAACATAATTATTGTGTGTTTTATAAGCTAAAAGTTACGGACAGTGGGGATTAAGTGAAGAAGTTGTGGGATTTTTTTTTTTATTTTACATTTTTTTTTTTAGATAAACCGGTGCAGTGCCATTTCTTAATTGTTAAAACTTCAAAATTGCCATAAAAGAAGATATTTTTTTCTGAAGTAAGTTTATGTCTACATGTATTACATATTTTTGTCCAGTCATCAGGACAGGACAGTTTGTTTCTGAGTGACTCGTCCTAAGAAATATTTGAATGGTCAAATTGATAAATTGATAAAGAATTTATTTGCATTTCTACTCGTCCGACTTCAGTGAACACTCGCCATGGCGAGTGGACGAGTGAAATTTTCGTGCCCTGGTCTTATTTACTTTTATATTGCAGGTTAAAGAGGCATGCAATGATGCACACAGAGGACCGTCCATATAAGTGTGAGATTTGTAAAGCAGGCTTTGTTACCAAGTACAAACTCAACCGACATATGTATGCACACACAGGTTAGTTATATGTTAAGTGTTATACCAATACCACAGGATGAAAATAATTCACTATGCTGAAAGAGTTGTACAGCTATAGGTGTCAGACCAGTCAGGAAGTATTTACGGGTTGTAGGGTGCTAAAATAGTTCCTTGAAAAAATCGAAAGTTTCTGGTTTGCATGTGTTTTTCCCAAGATTAGTTTTTATTTCATTGTTAAATCTAACCTGAGGTTAAAGAAGTATGTCAATTGTCATGAATAGTAAGTATTTTACTGTGTTTGTCAGGATTATTGCTTTGGAGAGTATGAGCACAGAGGTTATGTAGAGATGTTTTGACAGATGTTTATTTCAAAATACGCATAGTGTGAATGAATGACGCGAAATGTTGAAAAACTGAATCGGTGTTTTATTTCAGATATGGGACCGTTTGCTAGCCAAATGTGTTTATTTCACAGAATAAAAGTGTATTTAAGCGAACGAATGTTGTGGAACTTGTGACTGATCTCCAAATATAGCCTATATTGCATTGTGTTGAATGGGCCGATTTTAACCGGTCTGACACCTATAGAAAATCCAATATTTTAGAAAATTAATGGCATGACTAACGAGTAAGTTGATTCACTGCTGAGTTTACTGTACATATAATTATTCAATAATATGGTACATTTTAGATAAACATTTTTCTATATGAGAAAGTAAGAGGGGGAAATGTTGTTTACCAAAAAAAAAAGAAAGTGTAAACCAAACAATTTTGAATTGTTAAGTAGCAGAATGTCGGCCCCTGTTGTAGACGAAAAAAAATCCCCGACCACTGTGGCACGTAATCATTTATTAGCTATTAGCTCTACTGGCCGAAGTCCAGCAGAGTTTTATGGGATGGCGAGTTGTCCGCCGTCCGTCCGTTAATTTTTGCCTCGTTAACACGATAGCGCCTTCATATTTCAACTGATCTTTTTCGTACTTTACGAGATTGTTGATATCAATGAAAGCTTGGATGAGTTCGAAAACCAGACCATTTAAACTGGAGTTATGGCCCTTGATTTTCTGAAATATACAATAATTTGGCCTCGTTAACACGATAGCGCCTTTATTTTTCATCGGATCTTTTCCAAACTTTACCAGATTGTTGATATCAATAAAAGCTCAGACGTTTTCGAAAACCAGTCAGGTTGGACCAGTAACACCGGAGATTTGGCCCTTGATTTAGTTAAAATTGCTATATTTTGCCTCGTTAACATGATATGGCCTTCATTTTTCATTTGATCTATACCAAACTTTACACGATTGTTGATATCAATGAAAGCTCGGACGAGTTTGAAAACCAGCCAAATCAATTAGTAACCCCTGAGTTACAGCCCTTGATTTGGTAAAAATGGTGTTTTTTGCATTATTAAGATGACAAGGCCTTCATTTGACCGGATTTCAAAGAAACTTTGCAGGGATGATCAGTACTGGGCTTAGTTGTGCATATTTTAATAAACAAACTTTGACTGGACTAGTTCTCCTGAACCTCTGGCCAAATTTCAAAGAACAAGTACCAATCCCAGTTATTCATATCATTGCCGTGTTCAGGTTGATTTTTTTTTGCTTAGTTGTGGCCCATTAAAGTTTTTAATAGATAAATTTTGTCCGGACTAGTTCTCCTGAACCCCTGGCCCGATTTCATGAAACTTTGCAGGAATGATGAGTACCAAGCCTAGTTGTGCATATCATCATCGTGTTCCATTTGAATGATTTTTTGGCAGAGTTATGGCCCTTTAAAGGTTTTACTTTAAGCCTAGTTGCACATGTCATCGTCGTATTTTTGTTGAATGATTTTTTGACAGAGTTATAGCCCCTTGTACACAAACTTCATCTAGACTAGTTTTCCTGAGCTCTTGACTGGATTTCAATGAAACTTGGTCGGACGTATATTGTTGTTTCGTTGAATGATTTTTGGCAGAGTTATGGCCCTATAAAGGTTTTAATACACAAACTTTGTTTCGACTAGGTTTTTCTGATCCCCTGGCTGAATTTCAGCAATTATTGGTGGGATGATGAGTACCAAGCCTATTTGCGCATGTCATCGCCTTGTTCCGGTTAAAGGAATTTTGGCAGAGTTATGGCCCTTTAATGGTTTTAATACACTAACTTTGTAGAGACTAGTTTTTCCTGAACCCCTAGCAGAATTTCAACGAAACTTGGCAGGGATGATTAGTACCAAGCCTAGTTGTGCATACCATTGCCGTATTCCAGTTGAATGATTTGTGACAGACTTATGGCTCTTTATACACATACTTTATCTGGACTAGTTTTCCTGAACTCCTGGCAGAATTTCAACGAAACTTGGCAGGGATGATTAGTACCAAGCCTAGTTGTGCATACCATTGCCGTATTCCAGTTGAATGATTTGTGACAGACTTATGGCTCTTTATACACATACTTTATCTGGACTAGTTTTCCTGAACTCCTGGCTGGTTTTCAGTGAAACTTAGGCTAGCAGGAATGATCAGTACCATGCCTAGTTGCACATATCATTTTCGTATTCCCCACTACAGACACCATATAACCAGTAGAGCGATACAGGCCCTCTTCGGTCTCTTGTTTTAACAGTACAAAATTACAAAATGTGTGTCAACCAGCATTTACAATTATCGGTTGTGAAGAATATTTTTTTCTCGCATATAAAACACTTGCCTGTAAATCCTTCCAATCTCTGGTACAGCTCAGAAGAATAGAGACACTAGAGTCACCAAATGTATATAAAGTTACTTCTTATTCTCCCTACTTCAGGTATCAAGAGCATGCAGTGTGATCTGTGTGGGATGAGGTTTGCTCACAAAGAGAGCTTAAGTCAACACATTTCCGGCATACACAAAAAGGAGCGACGCTTTTCCTGCTCAGAATGCGATAAAAAGTTCTTCACTAACTACCAGCTAAAGTGTCATTCTATGAAACACTCCGGTAAAAATTGAAAGAATCTGTGTTTTTTCATTCACGTTCTTGCTTAATTTGTCATTCATGAAATACTCGGGTAAAAAGTGAAAGATTTTTTTTTTGTTTCGATGTTCTGTTCAAATTTATCAATCATAAATCAGGTAAACATTAAGAGAATGCATTTTTTTTTATCAATTATCCAGTACTTATTCCTTATTACAGTATTACCTTACTATCCTGAAAAAAAAATCTGCTATATACATGTATATCTTTTATAAAATAATTTTCGTTATATTACTAGTCCCACTTATATAGAGGATCTTACATTTTATTAAATGAGTTTGATAAAATTATATGATGCAATGCTGAGCCGAGCATCATATCAGTTTATTCAACGAGTTCAATAAATTCAATATTAAATTGGCGCGATTGTGAGATTCTATTTATCACATGACTTTAAAAATAAGGAATATTTATCAATGCAGCTGTTGTCGATGATGACGTCTTATGTTGTCTACCTTATGTCAGAAAACAATGGAACTACCTACATTCTCCCATATATGTTATGTTAACCTTTTTGTAATCACCCCGGCGTTGGCGTCCCACATCAAGGTGTGCGTGTAAGCTGTGTTTACAAGTCTATATCTCTTACATTTCTTATCCTAGCACAACCAAATTTGGCGTCCTAGCTGAACTAAATTTGGGAATTGGTTTCCTTATAGTATATTGTAAAGGGTTGCGTAAGTAATTTTTTTTTGTGCAAATTCTGGGCTCCCATGGAACCTAAATTGTGATGGCCCATAAAATGTGCAATAAAGGCAGATCTAGGTTTGCATGTAAGCATGTATATATCTATAATTTTGGTTTGGGATTTCTTATAGCATTATGCATCTTATTCATACTTCACCCATATTGGGGCATGGGCTCCCTCCTCCACCCCCGCCCCCACTCCCCACCCACTGCTCCACTTTTTTTTTTTTTTTTTTTTACATATTTCTGTGTTGTTTTAGTCAATTTTTACACGTAGCTTCTTACACATATATGTTGCCCCCTTCCCCACCCCCCACTCCCCCAACCCACTCGAAACTCCATATTTTTTTTACATATTTCTGTGTTGTTTTAGTCAATTCTTACACATAGTTTCTTACACATATATGTTGCCCCCTCCCCCAACCCCACCCTCCCACCTCTCCCCCACCCCACCCCACCCCACCTCAAAACTCATATTTCTGTGTTGTTTTTGTCAATTCTTACACATGTTGCCCCCTCCACACCCCCGCACTCGAAACAGATATTTTTATTTTATTACATATTTCTGTGTTGTTTTGCTCAATTTTTACATAGCTTCTTACACATATATGTTGCCCCCTCCCCCAACCACTCCCCCCACACACCACCTCTCTCCTCATCGCCCCTCCCCCTCCCCCAGCAGTCTCGCACCCCCCACGCCACTCAAAACTCGATATTTCTGTGTTGTTTTGGTAAATTCTTACACATGTAGCTATGTTACCCTCACAAACACACACACACACAGAAACCCCATTCAGAACTTTTTTTTTTTACATTTTGGTCAATTCTTACACATATAGCTATGTTGCCCCACCTTCCGCCCCCTCCCCCACACCCCACACGAAAGTCAATTTTTTTTTACATATTTCTGTGTTGTTTTGGTCAATTCTTACACATATAGATACGTAACCCCCCTCCCCCCCCCCCTCGAAACTCAAATTATTATTATTTTTTACATATTTCTGTGCTGTTTTGGTCAATTCTTACACATATAGCTATGTAGCCCCCTCTCCCCCGCTTCCCCACCCCCACCAACCAACCAACCAACCATCCCATCATCCCCTTTTTTTAATTTTTTTTACATATCTGTGTCGTTTTGTTTTATCAATGAATCGCAACTGCAGTTTTGGATTAAAACGGATAAAAATAATAAAATTTCACATAATTATGATATCGGCCTGAGTTTCTACACAAGCCCCGTCCCCCAACCCCACCCCCACATTGTTTTAGCCTTATTTTCTGATGATATATACTAGCTATATAACTTATTATTCTCTGAGAAATCGAATAGTCGAGCTGCGCTGTTCTCCGACAGCTCTCGTTTGTTTTGGTGGAGGGACAGGTGGTAATTAATTATATGTAAAACGGTTAATGAAATCGACGAGGCAATTTCGATGCACACCGGGCTGATCAAAAATGACCAAACGATGATTTGGCCTTCATTTGCATATTTTTTACACAACTATAGTGTATTATGGTAAACATATGGTTTTATTACACACCCAGAGGGCTGGTGTGGCGCAGTCTGTAGCGCGGCAGATTTGTAACCGGAGGCCCCGGGTTCAATCCTCCGTGGTGCCACTGAGTTCCGTCGGTGTGTTCTTGGGCAAGACACTTTCCCTTAGCCTCGTCCGTCAGATGGGGACGTAAACCGGGCGGTCCCGTGTATCGGTCTATCCTCCGAGCATGTTAAAGAACCATAGGAATCTATTCGATAATAAGAGTAGGGCAGGTTCCTGGATTCCTATGTATCCTTCCCCTCTCTCTTGGGCGGCTCTAAATAACCTATATTGTGTTGATGAGCCGTTAAACAACATTTAATTCAATTATTACACACCTCTCAACGCAATTATTTGATAAACTAGCATTTTTTGTTCCAGGTTTGCGTCCTTTTAAATGCAGTCACTGTAAAACAGACTTCATAGAACGTAAGGAGCTGCGCAGGCACATGAGGAAGCTGCACAAGTTGAATCTGGATGGTAGATCTATCAGTACAGGTGAGTAATGAGCAAGATCAATAAGGTTCTATAGAAAGCAGAAGTCTTGGAGGGAAAAGATTGATAGATACATAACCATCACTGTGTCTGGCCCTCTCAAGGTCAGTTGTTTGGCTGTGTCCTTCCCTTTCAAGGTCAACTGTCTCAATGTATCCTGCCCTCTCAAGGTCAGCTGCCTGCCCTCTCAAGGTCAGCTGCCACAATGCGTCCTGCCCTCTTAGAGAGGTCACCTGTCTCACTGTGTCATGCCCTCTCAAGGTCAACTGTCTCAATGTATCCTGCCCACTCACAGGGCTTTTTTCCACAAAATTGGGAAGAGGCCCAGGCCTGTCCATTTTGGGAAAAAAGAACGCGATTTTTTCTCATTTTGGGAAAAGTACAAGATTTCATAAATTAAGTAAATATGACATAAATATACTTTATTTATATTGTCATCCATTATTTACCATAATTATTATCGGAATTTACTTAGCAGACAAAAACACATTGCAGAATTCATGCTTTTTCTCAAATTCTGAGAGACTGCTGTTTTCCGATTGGGAACTATTTTCTGCCACAGTTGGGAAAAAACAGTCCAATTTTCAGTTGGGAAGAGGCCCTTTACAGGCCTCTGTTATATAAGGTAAAAAAGCCCTGACTCAAGGTCAGCTGTCTCAATGTATCCTGCCCACTCAAGGTCAGTTGTCTCAATGTGTCCTGCCCACTCAAGGTCAACTGTCTCAATGTGTCCTGCCCACTCAAGGTCAACTGTCTCCGTGTGTCCTGCCCACTCAAGGTCAGCTGTCTCGGGTATATACTGCCCACTCAAGGTCAGCTGTCTCAGGTATACTGCCCTCTCAAGGTCAGCTGTCTCAATGTATCCTGCCCACTCAAGGTCAGCTGTCTCAATGTGTCCTGCCCACTCAAGGTCAACTGTCTCAATGTGTCCTGCCCACTCAAGGTCAACTGTCTCAATGTGTCCTGCCCACTCAAGGTCAACTGTCTCAGTGTGTCTTGCCCACTCAAGGTCAGCTGTCTCAGGTATACTGCCCATTCAAGGTAAGCTGTCTTAGATGTCCTGCCCTCTCAAGGTCAGCTGTCTCAATGTTTTCTGCCCACTCAAGGTCAACTGTCTCAATGTGTTCTGCCCAATCAAGGTCAACTGTCTCAATGTGTCCTGCCCACTCAAGGTCAGCTGTCTCAGTGTGTCCTGCCCACTCAAGGTCAGCTGTCTCAATCAAGGTCAGCTGTCACAATGTGTCCTGACCTCTCAAGGTCAACTGTCTCAATGTGTCCTGCCCTCCCAAGGTCAGCTGTCTCAATGTTTCATGCCCACTCACGGTCAGCTGTCTCAATGTATCCTGCCCACTCGAGGTCAGCTGTCTCAATGTGTCCTGCCCACTCAAGGTCAACTGTCTCAGTGTGTCCTGCCCACTCAAGGTCAGCTGTCTCAGGTATACTGCCCTCTCAAGGTCAGCTGTCTCAATGTGTCCTGCCCTTTCAAGGTCAGCTGCCACAATGTGTCCTGCCTCTTCAGAGAGGTCAACTGTCTCAATGTGTTCTGCCCTCTCAAGGTCAGCTGTCTTGTTGTGTCCTGCCTTCTCAAGGTGAACTGTCTCAATGTGTCATGCCTTCTCAAGGTCAACTGTCTCAGCGTATCCTTCCCTTCCCCTATGTGGATGAGCATGACTGTAATGTCAAGTTTTACAGAGAGTTATATATAGTTATCGCACCATCCCTCCTTTTGTTCTTTGTTCGTCCGAAACAATCATGTCTCAGCCATAACTTTGAAATAACTGAAAGGATTTAAACTTCACACAAATGGTAACCACAATGAGAAGGAGTGTCATGCGCAAGAATCGTGTCCGTACCTTAAAGGTCAAGGTCACACTTGGAGAACAGAGGTCAAATTAGTGAAAATTTCCATCGGAAACAAAAAAATTAGGGGCATGTGTCACTTATTGGTACATTTCTTGTTGTTATTGCTTTCAAAATATACACGAGGCTTGACATGTTCCTTTGGCAGAGTTCATTTTTTTATATGGTGTTGACTGGCTCAAAGGTGGACAGATCCACAGGTAATCCGACCCCTTCTCTGACCCTAAAAGCCTTTTTTTTTTTGCGGCTTTATACACAGCCAGATGAACTATCAAAACCGTAAAAAAAGGCTGGTAAGGTCAGAGAAGGCTCGGATTAGTCCACGTGTTATAACATAGTTAACATAGTAATCACATTTTACTGCATCATACCAGTTCGTATCTGGTATTCAAGCACACTTTGATTCATTTGTATATTATTGTGTTAATTTTTTTCCCCTCCAGATATAACATTGGACAATAAATCACTGGATGAGGATTCCTACCCACTTTATCAGAACCCAGACAGCAGCGACGGACCAGTTCAGTTAAACAATCCAAACCCTGCCTCACTGGAAATTATCCAAGGGACATCACTTCCACAGGAGCATTTCAAGGAAGTAAAGGAAGAGTTATCAAATGTTTCAGTTTACTTAGCCCCTGATCATCATGGTGAAAAGACGTGTGATGATAATAAAGAGTTCAAACCCATGCACAGGAGTATATCAAACCAAAAACCATACGAGGCATGTCTCACTTCACCATTAAAACATTTACCATACGAAAACCATGTAGACCCTTACACCAAAGATGACACTCAGTTTAACATATGCCACGAACAGAAAGACGCTCGATATGGACTAGTACATTACAGTCAACCACCCACTAGACCATATCTTCCTATGACAGTGTACCCCAGTCAGGGAAAACATAGGTTGTATGATTCGCTTCCAGTGCAGCAAAACAAGGACACAACAGCATACGAATCGACATCGCGACCCAAAGTAGGCTTGAACAATGCTCACACTTTTCCTGATCAGTCTAAATATATACATATGTACAACGCCATTCATACACACGAACATAATCAGGATAAAAACTTCACTGTTCTTTAGAGTTTTGATTTAATTGTCAGTTAGGTATTTCTTAATTGTTAGATAAATATGTTAAGTAGTTTTTAAGTAATATATATTTGTTAGGTAAGTATTTGTTAAGTATTCCCCAATTGTTAGGTCAGTATTTGTATGTCAAGTATTCCTTAATTGTTAGGTAAAGTATTTGTATGTCAAGTATTCCTTAATTGTTAGGTAAGTATTTGTATGTCAAGTTTTCCTTAATTGTTAGGTAAGTATTTGTATGTCAAGTATTCCTTAATTGTTAGGTAAGTATTCCTTAATTGTTAGGCAAGTATTTGTATGTCAAGTAATCCTCAATTGTTGGGTAAGTATTTGTATGTCAAGTATTCCTTAATTGTTAGGTAAGTATTTGTATGTCAAGTAATCCTCAATTGTTAGGTAAGTATTTGTATGTCAAGTAATCCTCAATTGTTAGGTAAGTATTTGTACGTCAAGTAATCCTCAATTGTTAGGTAAGTATTTGTATGTCAAGTATTCCTTAATTGTTAGGTAATGTATTTGTATGTCAAGTATTCCTTAATTGTTAGGTCAGTATTTGTATGTCAAGTATTCCTTAATTGTTAGGTAAGTATTTGTATGTCAAGTATTCCTTAATTGTTAGGTAAGTATTTGTATATCAAGTATAGGTTTATTAAGGGTTCTAAAAATACCTGTGATTGAATATGCGTAAAATGAATTATGAGTTGACAACTCTTTAAATTCGATGCTCAAGTTTTGGGATTTGGCCTGGCTGGTTAAAATTGTTTATATTGTGTCTGCAGAGTTTGGCAATATGTCAGTTATATATATACCTCATCAGTAGGTTTAGAAATGGTGTACATGTGATGTAAAATTTGGCTGTTGTTAAGGGGAAAGCTACTTTAATTGTTAGGTGTGTTGTATATTTCCTAATTGTTAGTTAAGTACATATATTTCCTAATTGTTAGTTAAGTACATGTATTTCTTAATTGTTAGGAAAGTACATATATTTCCTAATTGTTAGTTAAGTACATATATTTCCTAATTGTTAGTTAAGTACATGTATTTCCTAATTGTTAGTTAAGTACATGTATTTCTTAATTGTTAGGAAAGTATGTTAAGTATTTCTTAATTGATAGGTAAGTGTGTGTATGTTAAATACTTTTAGTTAGTTAAGTAGCAGAAGACAATGGACTTAATGAACAGAAGTATATTCTTCTTTTCTACACTTACTGCTGTCTATTTTTTAAAATTATTTTTAGCTCTAATGACAAGGCCAGCAGAGTAAATGGGATGGTGAGTTGTCTGTCGTCTGTTAAATTTTACCTTGTGAACACTCTAGTCCCTTCATTTTTCCTGCGATCTTAACCAAACTTGGCCAAAGTCTTTATATCAATGAGAGCTCGGATGAGTTCGAAAACCGGCCAGATCAGAATAGTAACACCAGAGTTATTGCCCTTGAATTAACGATAGATCAATATCACAAACTGTAATTACTACATATAAATATATCAGTATCACAAACTACAGATATATCAGTATCACAAACTGTAATTTTTAGATATAGATATATCAATATCACAGACTGTAATTACTACATATAAATATATCAGTATCACAAACTACAGATATATCAGTATCACAAACTGTAATTACTAGAAACAGATATATCAGTATCACAAACTGTAATTACTAGATACAGATATATCAGTATCACAAACTGTAATTTTTAGATACAGATATATCAATATCACAAACTATAATTACTAGATACAGATATATCAATATCACAAACTATCATTACTAGATATATCAATATCACAGACTGTAATTACTACATATAAATATATCAGTATCACAAACTACAGATATATCAGTATCACAAACTGTAATTACTAGATACAGATATATCAGTATCACAAACTGTAATTACTAGATACAGATATATCAATATCACAAACTATAATTACTAGATACAGATATATCAATATCACAAACTATAATTACTAGATATAGATATATAAATATCACAAACTGTAATAACTACATATAAATATATCAGTATCACAAACTACAGATATATCAGTATCACAAACTGTAATTACTAGATACAGATATATCAGTATCACAAACTGTAATTACTAGATACAGTTATATCAGTATCACAAACTGTAATTACTAGATACAGATATATCAGTATCACAAACTGTAATTACTAGATACAGATATATCAGTATCACAAACTGTAATTAGTAGATACAGATATATCAATATCACAAACTATAATTACTAGATACAGATATATCAGTATCACAAACTGTGTGTAATGACTAGATACATATATATCACTGTAATTACTAGATACAGATATATCAGTATCACAAACTGTAATTATTAGATACAGATATAGCAGTATTAGAAACTTTAATTACTAGATACAGATATATCAATATCACAAACTGTGTGTAATTACTAGATACAGATATATCAGTATCACAAACTTTAATTACTAGATACAGATATATCAATATCACAAACTGTGTGTAATTACTAGATACAGATATATCGGTATCACAAAACTTTAATTACTAGATACAGATATATCACTGTAATTACTAGATACAGATATATCACTGTAATTACTAGATACAGATATATCAGTATCACAAACTGTAATTATTAGATATAGATATATAAATACCACAATGTAATTACTAGATTTATTACATAACATCCCTTGTTAGCAGTGTCGAAAACCCATTTAATATTCTATTGTATGACACACGTGTAATACAACCTGGAACGATTTTGATTGGTTGAGTTAAACCTGTAACACTACGCAAGTTTATTAACTGAAACTATTTTATTTATTATAAATTCACCCAGATCTGAGTCATAAACTTATTATTTGTGACAGCTTATAAAAATAATGCACGCTATACAAAACATTGTTGTTGGTTTGTTAAAAAGTTGGCGTAAACTGCCAAAACACAAAGGTAAAACACGAACTCTTTTATACGCAACGTTATGTGTGAGACGCGACGTTACGACGTCACTTATTTTATGACGTTTTGGCGCTAAAGAGTGTCTGACAACGTGGCGGTTCTATGTACATCTGAATTATTTTTTACTAATTTGATTGCAATGTTATGTGATAAAAAGGATTTTAAACGAGTTCCCATACCATATAAGATTTATGAAACTCGTTATGAATTATTTTTAATTTTAACTCGCCAAAAGGCTCGTTAAAATTAAAATAATTCACAACTCGTTTCATAAATCTTATATGCAATGGGAACTCGTTTAAGATCCTCTATATCACAAACTGTAATTACTACATATATCATTATCACAAACTGTAATTACTAGATACAGATATATCAGTATCACAAACTGTAATTATTAGATATAGATATATCAGTACCACAATCTGTAATTATTAGATATAGATATATCAGTACCACAAACTGTAATTATTAGATATAGATATAACCATACCTTAACTGTAATTACTAGATACAAATATATCAGTACCACAAACTGTAATTATTAGATATAGATATAACCATACCTTAACTGTAATTACTAGATACAAATATATCAGTAACACAAACTGTAATTATTAGATATAGATATATCCATACCACAAACTGTAATTACTAGATACAGATATATCAGTATCACAAACTAATGACTAGATACAGAAATATCAACATCACAAACTGTAATTAAAAGATACAGATATATCAATATTAAACTGTAATTACAGTACTAGATACAGATATATCAGTATCACAAACTGTAATTAATAGATACAGATATATCAGTATCGCAAACTGTAATTACTAAATATACAGATATATCAATATCCAACTGTAATTGCTAGATATAGATTTCAATATCACAAACTGTGATCAGTATTTATTTTGTTATAATTTCTAGGTAAGAAATTAGTAATTAAGATGTAAATAAACATACTTATATTTATAAACAGTATTAATATGTTATTTTCTGGCTTCCCATTATTATTTAAACATGTTTTTTTTGTGTCGCCTGCATAGCATGGCTGACACTTAGGGATCACTTTGTATGTTGTATGTCGTCTGTCCGTCACACTTCTAACATTGGCCACAACTGAAAGTATGTTCATAAAACTTTACACACATCTTCATCTTATCCCATGAAATGTAGTTAGACATGTCAAGTCACATTTGACTTTAATTTTGAGTTATGTGCCCTTTTGTATAACTTAAACCTGCAACCCAACATGGCTCATAACATAGCAAAATATTGACCTATGCTTATAAAACTTTTTTTTATGAAATGCTATTACAGTACCTGTAAGATGAAAATGAAGTAAAAAAAAAAAAGGCAAGTTCCATACCAATATCTCATTCCCAATTAAAGTTACTGAGCAGAAAACAGTTTGCCGTGGTGCGGCGTCCGTCGGTCCGTCGGTCCGTCTGTCCGTCCATCTGTCCGTCCGTTAACTTTTATTTGTAGCGACTACTCCTCTGAAACTACTGGATGGATATTCATAAAACTTTACAGAAATGTTGCCCATGGAGTCTAGTTGATCCTAGCAAAAATTCATGTTGATGTGAAATCCAAGATGGCCGCCAAAGCTAAAAATAGATTTTTTAAATTCAAGTTTGTAGCGACTACTTCTTGAAAACTACAAGTGATATTGATATGGGACTTTTTCTAAAATGATCAGCATGACATGATGTTGGTCCTTGTCGAAAATCGTTTTGATTTGACGTTAAACATGGCTGCCAGCGGCCATCTTTGGTTACATAGAGTTATATAATGAAAACTTGTAGCGACTACTCCTCTGAAACTACTTGACGGATTTTCATGAAACTTCACAGGAATGTTGCTCTTGATGTCTAAATGATCCTATCAAAATTTCAGGTCAGCCGGAAATTCAAGATGGCCGCCACGGCTAAAAATAGATTTTCAAAATACAACTTTGTAGCGACTACTTCTTGAAAACTATAAGTGATATTGATATGGGACTTTTTCTAAAATGATCAGCATGACATGATGTTGGTCCTTATCAAAAATCGTTTTGATTCGACGTTAAACGTGGCTGCCAGCGGCCATCTTTGTTTACATAGAGTTATATAGTAAAAAGTTGTAGCGACTAATCCTCTGAAACTACTTGGCGGATTTTTCATGAAACTTTACAGGAATGTTGCTCTTGATGTCTAATTGATCCTAGCAAAATTTCAGATCGGCCAGAAATTCAAGATGGCTGCCACAGTTAAAAATAAATTTTTAAAATATAAGTTTGTAGCGACTACTTCTTGAAAACTATAAGTGATATTGATATGGGACTTTTTCTAAAATGATCAGCATGACATGATGGTTATCCGAGTTAAACATTATTTTGATTCGACATTTAACATGGCTGCCAGTGGCCATCTTTGTTTACATAGAGTTATATAATGAAAACTTGTAGCGACCACTCCTCTGAAACTACTCGACGGATTTTCATGAAACTTCACAGAAATGTTGCTCTTGATGTCTAATTGATCCTAGCAAAATTTCAGGTCGGCCGGAAATTCAAGATGGCCGCCATGGCTAAAAATAGATTTTCAAAATACAACTTTGTAGCGACTACTTCTTGAAAACTGTAAGTGATATTGATATGTGACTTTTTCTAAAATGATCAGCATGACATGATGGTTATTCAAGTCGAACATTATTTTGATTCGACGTTAAACATGGCTGCCAGTGGCCATGTTTGTTTACATAGAGTTATATAGTAAAAACTTGTAGCGACTACTCCTCTGAAACTACTTGACGGATGTTCATGAAGCTTCACAGGAATGTTGCTCTTGATGTCTAATTGATCCTAGCAAAATTTCAGGTCGGCCGGAAATTCAAGATGGCCACCACGGCTAAAAATAGATTTTCAAAAAACCAGTTTGTAGCGACTACTTCCTGAAATCAAAATCAATCAGTAGAGCTTCAAGGTCATTGACCTCTTTTTTTTTCTATTTTTCTATTTTTAGTAACAATGACCTTGACCCCAGTGCAATCCAAGACTCATTCCTTTAGTTATTTAGCGGAAACATTTTTCCTATTTTTAGTAACAGTGACCTTGACCCCAGTGAGCCAAACTTCCTTTCCATGTAAGGTACCTATGCAGCAAGTTTCGTTCCAATAGCTCATTCCCAACTGAATTTATTGAGCGGAAACAATTTTTCTATTTTTTTGTAACAATAAACTTGACCTTGCCCCCAAATGCAATCCCAAACTTCCTTTTGATATAAGCTATCTACACAGCAAGTTTCATTTTAATATCTCATTCCTTACTTGTTATTGTGCAGAAACCGTTTTCTATTTTTAGTAACAGTGGCCTTGCTCCCATTAATCCCAAATGCAATCTCAAATGCAATCTCAAGGTTTGTAAGGTACCTACACAGCAAGTTTCGTTCCAATATCTCATTCCCATCTAAAGTTACTGAGCGGAAAACGTTTATCTATTTTTAGTAACAATGACCGTGAACCCAAATGCAAACCTGAACTTCCTTTTGATAAAAGCTATCTACCCAAGTTTCATTCTAACATCTCGTTCCTTAAGTTATTATGCAGAAACTGTTTTTCTATCTTTAGTAATAGTGACCTTGACCCCAAATGCAATCCCAAGCTTCCTTTCCATATAAGGAGCCCCGTTTGGTTCCGGGGCAAAGAATAGGGCCACTGCAGATCCCGTTGGAGGGGTAGGCAGAGGGGTAGAACTCCCCAAATTCATGTTCATTTAATCATTTTTTGTTCATGCTCATTAAAGGTCTTCATCATGACCCCTGCATTGTTTCAGGTGCCATCTCGCTCATATCACTAGAGCAGTGGCAGAAAAACAATAAAGTGGCTCCAGCGTAAATGGAGTGTCTACAATAGAATTTGCAGCAACTCTGCAGTTCTGCAGGTGAGAAGGGTCTAGGCCCATTCGCCATATTTTATCTCAATATACATGGAGGATGAGCCTGGCATGTTCATTCCTGTTAGGCGCCATATAACCTTTCATGTGTTGGTGCGCCTTAAAACCCCAATTCAATTCCATATAAGGTACAGCAAGTTTCGTTCCAATATCTCACTCCCGGCTAAACAGTCTAGGGACTCCTGGCTATCCACTACTCTCTTCTGTGATGGCAAGCCATGCTGCATACAGTAAACTAAAATATGGTTAACCGTCATGCTTCAGTTTCATGAACTGACCACCAGATGGCACATTGACAGAAGAATTAAACTGAATGTTGTTTAACTGCTCATCAACACTGTATAGGTTATTTAGAGCCGCCCCAGAGAGAGGGGAAAGATACATAGGAAGGGAAAGTGTCTTGCCCAAGAACACACCGACGAAACTCAGTGGCACCCTGGAGGATTGAACCCGGGGTCTCCGGTTACTTTGACAGAAGAGAAGGGAGAATTTATTATTCTGCAAAGTAAGCCGTGTTATGTTGTTTTCAATAAGAAATTTCAACTTTCAAATTTCTACTTTCGTTTTCAATCAACATCATCATGATTGCTTATGTCCAACTTTCTACTGGACAAAAGTGAGTGAAACATGGTACAACATTGTGAAGACGAGGATAAACAAGAATTGCAGGGCAATCCATAGTCCCCCACCGGCCCAGACAAACATTTTCCAGACATTTTCTACGATGGAGGTCAAAGATCAAGGTCAAGGTCACAATGACCTTATTATGGGTACGCGACACACCGCTATCCCAAAATGTATTCACATACCAAGTTTGGTATCTCTAAGTGTTATAGTATTGAAAATACGGTCCGGACAAGCATTTTCTATGACAGGTCACAATGACCTTATTTTGGTATGCGACACATCGCTATCCCAAGATGTATTCATATACCAAGTTTGATATCTCTAAGTGTTATAGTATTGAAAATACGGTCTGGACAAGCATTTTCTATGACAGAGGTCACAGTGACCTTATTTTGGTACGCAACACATCACTATCCCAAGATGTATCCACATCCCAAGTTTGGTATCTCTAAGTGTTATAGTATTGAAAATACAGTCTGGACAAGCATTTTCTATGACAGAGGTCACAGTGACCTTATTTTGGTACGCAACATCACTATCCCAAGATGTATCCACATCCCAAGTTTGGTATCTCTAAGTGTTATAGTATTGAAAATATGGTCCGGACAAGCATTTTCTATGACAGAGGTCACAGGTCAAGGTCACAATGACCTAATTTTGGTACGCGACACACCGCTATCGCAAGATGTATTCACATACCAAGTTTGGTATCTCTTAGGTGTTATAGTATTGAAAATACGGTTCGGACAAGCATTTTCTACAACAGAGGTCACACATCAAGGTCATAGTGACCTTATTTTGGTATGCGACACAATGCTATCCCAAGATGTATCCACATACCAAGTTTGGTGTCTCTAAGTGTTGTAGTATTGAAAATACGGTCCGGACAAGCATTTTCTAACAGCGAAACAGTGTTCACTTTCAAACCGCAAAACAGCGATTAACCATGCGAGACAGAATAAATATTCCAATAGAAATGCAGATTAACGAAGTTTCAACAAACTGGCTGAAACATTTTCATTGTTTTATGACCAATAAGTAGCAAAATAGGTGTAGAACTTCAATCTTTTCCTCAATAAATTCCATGCTTTTTGCCTGTTCTTCTGCCACTTTCTTTGTAGAATCCCCTATCTAGACTGGTTACCATCTTGTAACCATTTCCACTGATTAGCTGACCCATTATCCAATTTGTTTAACTGACAACAGGTAAAATGGGAGGCGAAATTCCCACGATTTAACAGCGAAATTTTGATCTCAAAAATGTCATGGCTATCCATCACTGTGCCGGGTTATGGATAGCCAGGAGTCCCTAGACTGCTAAAGTTATTGAGCCTCATACTAAGAGTGACGCCGCACGCATGCCCTCCCGCCAAACCCCAATTAACCTGATTAAAAAATTTACAGTGTCCCGTTAGTTTTTCTACATAACATTAAATTGTACAAGAATAGAATAATGCACAGTTTTTGCATATTACTAGCTGTTGATTATATTGCACTCAAACGTTTATATGCAAGCAGGTTTAAAGTAAAATGGTACTCGATTAACAAACTGAGATGCTTATTTCAATGCTTGATAAAATCTCCAAGACTGTCTCTTTAATAAAACCTGAAAATGTAACGTGACCTATGGTGATGAAACTTTAGTTCTTCCTTATCAATTATTCTATGCAGAGTTATGCCCCTTTTCATAAAATTTAACAATTTAAAAATGTTTTTTTGCTCCATAATTCATGAAGTATTGCAGACCGGGTCTTCAACTTTATTGTTTGATTGTCCTTGCTGAAATAAGCATGTGGCAGGCGACACCTGTTCATGTGAAAAGATAGCATTTTAGGACATAATTTTAGATACTGCATGTAATGACATATGAGATCCGAGAAACAGAAGAGTTATTGCCCTTGATTATATAAAAAAATAAGGGAACTTCAGTTTGTTTACATGGTAACTACTGCTTTTCACCAAATGTAGTTGGTTTGTTTCAGTAAGGTCTTGGATGAGCAACAATTACTAAAAGTGGTGCATCTGTTACAGAGTTATTGCCCTTGATTTTCAAAAGTGGGGAATTTCAGTTTGTAACAAGAAAAACGGCTTCTCGGTTTATGATCATTTATGTCAAATTTGGCCAAAATTGGCTCGTCTTGGATGGATAAAAAGTGAGCTAAAGATTATATACCCTAGCAAACAAACAATTTATTACAGATAATTTCTTGATATCATATCCCTAAATCGTTTCGAGATATTTTGAATAATCTGTTTCTATTTTCTAAAATGATTTGCAATCAACACAATTTTTCTTTCAGAATATTTTTTTCCCAAAAACAACATTTGGCTTGATGCCAAAATTTCTTTCTCAAATTTTCCTCATCCTTGGAGACAAAATCAAAGAAAAAACATCCATGGTCTTAAAAATTTATTTCATGAACACATTTGTCAAGTGACAGTAACAACTTTTTTTTTCATGTTTCTTTTACACAATATACAAACATTTCCAATGTTATATATACATATCAATATCACTGTTATATCCATATGAATTCCTCGAGAACAATGTAATTCCTCATGAAAAAATAGAACTATCACTGAAGGTGATGAATATCCCCGCTTAAATTTTAAGTCAAATAAAGGGCCATAATTCTGTAATATATTAGACAATCTACAATGGGTGAGAGGGACATAAGATCATCAGTTGTTATGTGTATATGAAGTTTGTGAACAACCCATTCAAAACTGTTTGAGGAATGCAAGTAATGAAAAGTGTTACGGGACGCAACGCAACGAGAAAGACAAAATGTGACGCGATGGGACAAAAATGTGTTACGGGTTGTTACAGACAACGTGATTTCTAAATAGCCCCCATTTCACTTTGAAAGCGGGGTTATAATAAACTGAAAATCACATGTAAGTTCATACTTCAGACATTAGTAAACCATCTTTCACTGAGAATGTCTTCTAAGCAGTTTAAGAATCTTCAAGCTTGTCCGAGTATATACTATGTATAGCACCGTGGATATATACTGAAAGGAAAAAGAAACGCAGGGTGCGTATTTCCGCTATATATTGCATATACTGCACACTTAATTCCATATATATTCCAAGGAAATCCCAAAATGTTTTTAAAAAAAAAAAGTGCAGTTAGTTAGAGAAAGGACACAACTGTGATGTTGTAGACGTTTTAATCACAGTACACGTTGTAACAAGAAATTCATAAATGCTGAAGTTCCTCTTTGAAAAATTGAGCCAGTTCAGTACTGTATTTAATGTTAAGTGATTGCAACATTTAAAGCCTAAGTTTGCTCACCTGCTTGAGCCAAATGCGCATTCTGACGATAATGAAACTTTAAAGGGGTAACCACTGGTGTGTTCAGTGCTGTTTAAACCTTATTTCTCTTAAAGGACAGGCCTAATGTCGCCTTGTACCATTCGATTAGCAGTAGCATATTAAACATACAATATATAGCGGAAATACGCACCCTGCGTTTCTTTTTCCTTTCAGTATATATCACATAAACGTGCAGCTACTATGACTGTGAGTATATATCACATAAATGTGCAGCTTCTATGACTGCGAGTGTAAACCATTTATCATATGCTGATTAACGTGTCCATGCTGCTGTTGAAAATGATGATACTCGTTCGACTCGGACGGGACAAAATACATGGGCACGTAACCAATTCTTCCACTTGACCAGATCTGTAAGAAACAAAATGAAACAATCAAAAGCCAAACTGGCACTTGGAGAATGTGAAGTTGAATAATCCATCATTAAATGTTTAGTGTTTTTATCTTTGTAAGAACACAAGACAAATCTCTTTCTCCCTATACTCTATTTAGGGTTATTCCATTAAAACATACCCGAAACCCCAGGAAGGCAATTTAATAAACATCTATGGGTGAACCCTATTTTATGAAATTTGGTTCTTTGAACTCGATTCTGCATCTATTGATGGGTGTTTAATTGCAAAAGTATGTTCCTGCAGTCCCGTGTTGGGCGCCAGTTGTCACGGACGGCTTCAGCCGGTAGAGTTATTGTACTTTTTATTGTACTATTGTTTGGGGCGATTGTTTCAGCCAAAGGCCTTTCTGCAGTAACTTGAGCAATTTAAATAATACGCATATCGGTTACATATCATTAGAACTGGCATTTTTAGTGGTAAATAAAACTAATTTTGAAAATCGGTTGAGAAATATTTTATAGCCAAAATGAGATTTTTGATGGGGATTTCCCTATGTAAATTCCTTGTTGATGGAACAGCAGAAAATTAAGAAATTTTAAATAACTTCAGTTAGCCTTCATATGTTGCTATAAAACTTTCAGGTTGTCTTAATTTACTAATATCCAACAATATAAAACCATTTTTGGATAAAAATTCTAAAAAAAAATATTTTTCATGCAGCAGAAAGAATTTTGCATTGAAAATGCACCATCAACAAGAGGCCCAAGAGGGCCTGTGGATGCTCTACTGGCTAAAACAGCTCTTATAGATTTAGATAGATATAGCTAGATATAGCTCTCTTCTCCTATAGATTTAACAAAGAAAAATACAATATAGCATTTTTCAACAAATCAAGGGCCATAACTCTGTTATTACTAACAAGATCTAGCTAGTTTTCGAAATTGTCCAGGATTTCATTGATATACCGCGCATTGCACAACTAGACATCATACTGAAGCTTCCTGCCAAATTTCGTAGAAATCCAACAAGCCGTTTAAGGAGTAGCGCCGACAAGAAATTTAAAATAAAAATGTCAAAGGGCCATAACTCCGTCAAAAATCAGCGAACTGGAACAAAAGCGTGATATGCACAACTAGACATCTTACCGATGCTTCCTGCCAAGTTTCGTCGAAATTCAACAAGGCATTTAGGATGAGTAGCGCCGACAAGAAATTTTTAAGTAAGTGTCAAGTAATTAAAAAGATAATGAAAAAATGTAAAAAAAAAAAAAAAATTCAAATCAATCAAAAAAAAAAAAAAAAAAAAAAAAAAAATTCAAATCAATCAAAAAAAAGAAAAAAAAAAATCGATAAAAAAAAAAAAAAAAAAAAAAAAAAAAAATTGGAACAATTAAAAAAAAAGAAAAAAAAAAGTGCAATTGAAAAAACAAAAACAAAAACAAAATCAAATTAAAAACTAAAAAAACAACAACAACAGCTTTTGCCTATACAAGCCTAAGTAAAACTGACCCCCAGGGTGGGGCCAAATATGACCAATAGGCCACCATTTAAAACAAAGTTGGTAGAAGACCATAAGCTTATAGCAAATGCAAAATATTAAACCTCTGGCTCTTGCAGTTTCAGAGAAGAAGATTTTTTAAGTTTTTCCCTATACATGTCTATGTAAAACATGTGACCCTTGGGGCAGGGTCAAATGTGACCCGAGGGTCACAATTTGAACAAACTTGGTAAAGGACCATAAGCTTATAGCAAATGCAAGATATCAAACCGTAAGCTGTTGCAGTTCCAGAGAAGAAGATTTTTTTCAGTTTTTCCCTATACAAGCATTTATGTAAAACTGTGACCCCGGGGCGGGGCAAGATGTGACACCAGGGTCACCATTTGAACAAACTTGGTAAAGGACCATAAGCTTATAATAAATGTTTAATATCAAACATCTGGCTCTTGTAGTTTCCGAGAAGAAGATTTTAAAAAAAAAAGATCCTTTCTAAGTCTATGTAAAACTGTGACCCTTGGGGCGGGGACAAATTTGACCCCAGGGTCAGCATTTGAACAAACTTAGTAGAGGACCATAAGCTGATGCTACATGTAATACATGAGAGCTCTGTGCCATGTGGTTCCAGAGAAGAAGATTTTTTTTCATTTTTGCCTATACAAGCCTATGTAAAACTGTGACCCCCGGGGTGGGGCCAAATGTGACCCCTGGGTCACCATTTGAACAAACTTAGTAGAGGACCACAAGCTTATAGCAAATGCAAAATATTAAACCTCTGGCTCTTGCAGTTTCAGAGAAGAATTTTTTTTAAGTTTTTCCCTATACATGTCTATTGTAAAACATGTGACCCTTGGGGCGGGGCCAAATGTGACCCGAGGGTCACCATTTGAACAGGTCACCATTTGAACAAACTTGTAAAAGGACCATAAGCTTATAGTAAATGCAAAATATCAACCTCCGGCTGTTGTAGTTTCCGAGAAGAAGATTTTTTTTTTTAAAAATCCTATATAAGTCTATGTAAAAATGTGACCCCCGGGCGGGGACAAATTTGACCCAGGGTCACCATTTGAACAAACTTAGCAGAGGACCATAAGCTGATGCTACATGTAATACATGAGAGCTCTGTGCCTTGTGGTTTCAGAGAAGAAGATTTTAAAAGTTTTTTCCTATATGTCTAATGAAAAACATGCAAAACCTCAATATACAAACTTTGGACCCCCGGGGCACGGCCATTTTTGACCCCGGGGGAACTTTATTTGAACAAACTTGATAGTCTAGGCGTTGGCGATCATTTTAAAAGAAAAACTGTTGAAATCTGTCCAGAGGTTCTGGAGAAGAAGATTTTTTAAGGTTTAGACCATATATGGTAATGGCAGCCATCTTGGATGTAGCGCTGATCTAATTTTAACCAAAATCTAAAAAGCATTCATCTAAGGATCATCCATGTGAAGTTTGGTCAAAATTAGCCAAGCGGTTTTTGAGGAGAAGTCGTTGAAGAAAAGTTAACGGACGACGGACGGACGACGGAAGACGGACAACACACCATCCCATAAGCTCTGCTGGCCCTTGGCCAGTAGAGCTAAAAACAACTATCGCGCATGAAATTTTTATTTCTCAACCGATTTTGAAAAGTAAGGTACTTTTAATTACCACTAAAAATGTCTGTTTCACTGATATACAACTTATTAGGTAGTAGATGAATTTTATCTTAAAAGACCAAAAACCCTTTGGCTGAAACAAGCGCCCCAAACAATAGTTATGTTCTACGTTTCATATGAGACAACATATATTTGGTCGGTGGTTCAATTCTGATTTGGGGACTGGTTAATACTGAAACAAGCAATACGTATATCTAGATATATAATTCATATTATTATTTACATATAAATACTCTTAACCACACTGGTCAATGGCGAATGCAACGCTCCATTGCATTCATCAATCAACCTTGCCTAGAGTAGCCAAGGGTCACAGGTAATTGGTGTTAGCGAGTGTTAACGGTACTTTGATAATAAGGCTATTGGAAAAGCAGACCGTTTTAAGGTTTATATAAGGCATATTGGAAGAATTCATGGGGTTTCAACATACTGATATGCACATGCTGTTTCACCTTCAGATTAGGAATCCAAGGAAATACAACACCCATTATTTAGTTTCTATTTTATTTGTGTAACCAAAACGATAATATACTCAATCCTATGACATATGTTTTAATGGAATAGTCCTCAGCATATGTCAAACATCTTGTTTATTTTTGTATTTTCCCGTGCTTTTCATGTTACTAAGGTAAAAACAATCATTCTGCTCTTGCGTGTTAAACTATGTTGCTTGGTTCAAACAACACTTTTCATAAATAGCTTGCAGATGGTGTCCTATTAATAATATATGTATGTATAAAACCAGGAAAAGGGTTTCATTTAATTTTATTATTCAATGTTTTTATCAGTTTGTTTGAATGAATGGGGTTTGACATCATTTTAGAACATGTTAGGCCATTATAATTTTTATGATGGTCAAATTTTTTTATGGTAGAGGGCAGACCGCCCCATCCCCATGTTGTTCCCAGCAAAGAATAAGGCCACTGCAGATTCCGTTAGAGGGGTAGGCAGAGGGGTAGAACCCCCAAATTCATGTTCCTTTTATCATTTTTTGTTCATGCTCATTAAAGGTCTTCATCGTGACCCCTGCATTGTTTCAGGTGCCATCTCGCTCACATCACTACAGGCAGCGGCAGAAAAAGAGTAAACGTGGCTCCAGCGTAAATAGTGTCTACAATAGAATTTACAGCAACTCTGCAGTTCGGCAGGGTGAGAAGGTTCTAGGCCCTTCTCCATATTTTATCTTGATGTGCATGGAGGATGACCCTGGCATTTTCATTCCTGTTAGGCGCCATATAACCTTTCATGTGTTGGTGCGCCTTAAAAACCACAATTCATGGTAGAACCAGTACTGTATACCTCTCACCATCCACAAGAATCGAAACTTTCTAATTTGATAATTCAAGTTCCAAGTGAGATTCGAACCTGCAGCAGTGAGAGGGAGAAAGTTTAGATGCTGCATTTATGTCAGATAACCAAATGATTATTTACCACAGTCAGCATAGCGCCTCCCTCGTATTTAGGCTGGAACTGAATATACAGCGGGGTCTCGCCATCTACACCCTTCACAAGACCACTGAAATAGTATAGTACATGTATATACAAAGATAGAAAGTTTTGTTTCCTCAAATCCCCCTACATTAACAATGTATGCTGGTAGATAGGTTAGAATATAGGTATATATGTTTTTGAGTATTGTCATTATTCTACAGCAATATAGTTGGACATAAAAAGCTATTTCGTTTTTGAGTCTGCCAGATTTCTTATGTTGGTCATACATGGGAAACCAACCAATACACACACACATAACCACGTTGTTCACCACGTAAAACCTAGTCACCCAAGGGGAAACCAAGCTATAAGTAATGTCTCCACACACACATAACCACGTGTTCACCACGTAAAACCTGGTCACCACGGGGAAACCAAGCCTACAGGTAATGTCTCCACACAGCCATAACCAAGTATAAGTCACCGCGTAAAACCTGGTCACCCACGGGGAAACCAAGCTACAGGTAATGTCTCCACACACCCATAACCAAACAAGTGTTTTGTCATCATGCAAAACCTGGTCACCCACGGGGGAACCAAGCAACAAGTAATGTCTCCACACACCCATAACCAAACAAGTGTTTGTCATCACGCAAAACCTGGTCACCCACGGGGGAAACCAAGCAACATGTAATGTCTCCACACACCCATAACCAAACAAGCGTTTGTCATCGCTCAAAACCTGGTCACCATGGGGAAACCAAGCAAGATGTAATGTCTCCACACATCCATACCAAACAAGCGTTTGTCATCACGCAAAAACTGGTCACCCATGGGAAACCAAGTTACGTGTAACTTCTCCACCCATAATCAAACAAGTGTCAGCGCTGGAAAGCCATATTATTTCACGATGCATGTAAATATGTAACTGCGTGTACTAACCAAGGTGTTATTTCCAGCACTGGTGATATCTTGGTTCGGAAAATTGCTAACAAAATCTTGGTTATCTACAAAATAGAAAACAGCCATTAAATATTATTAAAAACACTAAAAAGGTAAAACGTATATATTTGTTATATATTTCAAACGTATATATCAATGTCTATAACATTTCTGAAGGTATCGGTTTAGGTGCCAGCCAAAGTGTAATTTCGGACCTTAATCTACACTCCATGAAATAGACACAAGATATTTTGAAGGAAAAAAATTAATCCTGCCGTCATACGTTTTCGACGGTCTCGGTTTATCTCATATATTTCGGATTGTGCATGATTTCAGAGTTCACAATGTGAAGTTGAGTTTACAAACACAAGCACATGTCATCACTAATGTTTTTGAGAAAGAACAAAAAATGACACTGTAAGTGACAAATGCCCCCGAAGTGGTTTGGTGAATAAATCAAACGATATGTTTATGGCACAAAACTCAAAATGTGACGCCATAAATTGTGAACCATATTTATAAATATTCATGGGCATAATGGTAAGATCAGGCAAAAGTTAAGCAAAACTGGAAGGTGACCACAAAGTTATACACTGAACACAACCAATATGACTTCATTCAAATACAGGGTCATAAGGTATCTTCTGACCTCTAAATGTGACCTTTACCTTGAAGCTACGGACCTGGGTTGTGCCACGACACATCATCTTGTTCTGTGAACATTTCTGCCAGGTTATATAAAAATCCCTCAACGGATGACAAAGTTATAGACCAGACACGACTTATATGACTTCAATCAAATACGGGCATATGACATCTCTGACCTCTAAGAGTGACCTTGACCTTGAAGCTACTGACCTGGATTTTGCTCGCGATACATAGTCTTGTTGTGGTGAACACTTCTGCCAAGTTATTTGAAAATCCCTCCATGAATGTCAGAATTATTTACCGCCATGAAAGTACTTCTTTTGACCGTTGACCTCTAAGTTAGACCTTGACCTAGAAGCTACGGACCTGGAATTTGCATGTGACACATCCTCTTGTTGTGTTGAACACTGTGCCAGGTTATTTGAAAATCCCTCCATGAATGTCAGAGTTACACAAAAGTACTTCTTTTTGGCCTTTGACCTCTTGTGTGACCTTGACCTTGGAGCCACGGACCTGGACTTTGCGCGCGACAAGTCATCTTGTGGTGAGCACTTGTGTTATTTAACAAGAGCTGTCGGAGAAGTTTCAAGTGGGTTTGGTGTGGGGAGAGTGGGGGGGAGAGGCGAGAGTGGGTTGGGGCGGGGGGCAGGGGGGAGGGGCAACATATATGTGTAAGAATTGACAAAACCAACAAAGAAATATGTAAAAAAAAAAAAAAAAAAAAAATTCAAGTGTGGGGGGTGGTTGTGAGATGCGGGGTGGGGGTTGGGGGCGGGAAGGTTGCAACATATGTGTAAGAATTGACTAAAACAACAAAGAAATATGTAAAAAAAAAAATTATTTAAGTGGGGCGGGGTGAGAGGTTGGGGGGGGGGGGGGGGGGGGGGGGGGGGGGGGGGGGGGGGGGGAGGGTGCAACATATATGTGTAAGGAATTGACTAAAACAACAAAGAAATATGTAAAAAAAATCTAGTGTGGTGGTGGTGGGTGGTGGTGGTGGTGGAGGTG